>VCJN01002193.1:0-154785 GCA_006384855.1 Tetraselmis striata | reverse complement strand
GGTTGATCATCGTCGATATTGCCAGCACTACTTCTCAATGCGCATTCGTCCGCCAATCGAGTCCGCGTATCGGTACCGCTCGATGGTTATTCGAGAACCCCTCATTAATTGTTTATATAATTAACATGGTCCCCGGAATGCTGCTTGGCGCATCATATCATCAGTCGTCATCAGTTGTCGTGAAGGGATGTATCTACACCTTCCCACAAAGAAACCCCCCCCCCCCCCCCCCCAGGCAAAAAGAATCACACAACACACGGGAATTCACTACTGCGCAGGTATACGGCAATATTATTGGATTCCATTCAACCAGCTGCAAAAGTAACTACACGGAATAGCCACTGGGTGCATCGTCTGAAACTGGTAAATGTCAGTAAACGTCATTATTTTTGCGCGCAGAAGTGTGTGATTAAGTTATCGAACAGCTGCAACAGTGCCCCGCGGCCAGTAATTCTTAGAGTTGTAAGCGTTTTAGAGCATATAAATGTCGCAGTTTTGGCAAGCATTGGTACGATTTTCTACAAATTCGCCCACAAAGTGGTGTCATGCGACAATTCCGTGCGTTTTATTGGATAAAAGTGAGTCTCTACGCGAGAGGGTACATGAATCTGAGCGCCGCCAGTGTTGGGAAAAAATCATGCTGCAATTGCATTTTTGGGAGTACGTGTGCCAAGCAAGACTGAGGCATTTCGTCGCGACACGGTATCTGATTGCGGCTCACGAGGTCGCGTTGCAAGGGCATGGAAAAAGCGCTATCGCGCAAGTCAGAGGGACTTGTACTACCGGGATTCTCGCGCTCGGAATTGCTAACGTAGAAGGGGTCTGCGAGCCCCAAAAATAACACGTAAGTTCTCAAATTAACTTTGCGGCCCATTATGTTAGGCTCCGTAACGGGCATCACCTAGGTGCAACCCATAGTGTCCTATACTCGCGCCCACTACAAGCCTCAAGTAACAAACAACTCTGCATCATAGCGTTTCCCCCAAATTATCATACACTTTTGCTCGCAATGCCTCGAAATTTCTGCGCGCGATTTCGCAGTTAGTAATTGGTGCAGCTTTGGCACAATGCCGCCTACCTTTCCACCCACACCTCCCGCGCTGCGTCGTGGCAAGCGTGCATCGGAAGGACGACTTTGATATGGGCTATCCACATGATAAATCTTGGTGGGCTATATAGCGCGTCGCGTGTTATGCTACCGAATGAATGGACTGCAATTTTAGCACTGGCACTCTTTGGAGCACAGACAAAACTGATAGTACTAGGGGTAGTGGCACATGCACGGCTGCGATGCCACGTTATTACCCAAGTGGCACGATACTCTCACAATTTATTCATTTACTATCATATCATACGTGCGTAGAAGCTTGGGGGCATGCGCACCCCGATGAAGTCGAAACAAAGGCAATTGCATACATTAATATTAATTAAAGTTTATGTTGAAAAAGCGGCATTTTCCATTGTGAGCGGAAATAAACGAGCGCACTGTAGAAAATTTAAAATTATGCATCAGCGCGACGTTTCCGAGGGTGCGCTTCAACGAAGGCTATGGAAGGTAAGCTTTGGTATAAATAAAGTTTTTTTACGCAATTTTAGGTATATGCAGATTCGTGTAGGGCTAATATTTGTGGGAAAGTATAGCAGTAGCGCGCGCGCGCGCCAGCATCGTCATATATATCGCTGCTGCTGCTAATCCTTAATCCTTATCATCTGATGAGCGCGCCTACAGCAAGGTAGTATAGAACATAGTGGCTCGTGCCCACTCTGCGTCTTCTCATGTTCCTGCTTCCACCCCGCAGTCGATGTAGAGGACCTTTCTGATTGCCTTTTATTTTGGTGATTTCCGATATCGCCTTCTGCTGCTATCTCAAGTAATCATATATTAGTATAGAACATATCGCTACTTCGTTTAATTACATCAGGGCTTTCACAAAAGCGCACTACAAACAGAACTATCGCTACTTCGTCATATCGCTACTGCGCTCGAAGTGCTTTCGCAGAAGTAGGATGAGACCAGTGGATTTGTTACTGGGCTTTCTTAAGGATTAGTAGAACTCACACCAGTGTGGAAATGGCGCTTCGCTGCAGTGGGCGCCGCGCCGCCGACAAAACAACGGCGAAGCGACGATGAAGCGACGGCCAAGCTCACGGGCGCCCCCCTGCAGCTCGCGCCATCCCGCGTCTACAATTCGCCACCGGAATATTTACAGCGCAAGCCTGCAACACACGGTGGGTAGCCCGTTGACGGCCGATAGCGGGCAGCTGGCGTGGGAGGATCTGCGGCGATGGGGATTCAGGTGCGCCCCCCCCCCCCCCCCCCCCCCCCCCCCCTCGCACCGCGCTCACCCAAACGCCCATCCCCGCGTGTCACCAGGGTTACCCCTGGTCCCATCCCCGCGTGTCACCAGGGTTACCCCTGGTGTCACTGGCCGAGCAAAGAAGCCGCCGCCCCAGCAGGTCCAGGGTACACGGTGCGCGTCCACGGGCCGCACCTGTTGCCGGCGTGACTGATGCCGAGTTCTCGGATTCGCGCTCAGGATGATCTCGCGGCGGTGGCGGCGGGCACCGACGGAGACGACCAGGCCCTGGCGCGGGCGGTGCGGAGCACTGGCGGGCAGGGGAGCCCGGAGGCGCGGGCGGCGGGTGGTGAAGCGGGGGCGCAGCTCCTGCGGCTGCTGGAGCCGGCGGTCGGTGCGCTCATCGCAGCCGTGCCTGGCGCATCGGGTCCTCAAGGTGGCGCAGTCGACAGTGAGCCGCAGAAGCAGGTGCGCGTCACGCCATGCCACACCAATACCACTACACCAGCAACACTGACAGCGACAGTGACTTCAGTGGCTGCTATTATCTGCCGCCTGCCCAAGAGTCCGTCAAGCCACACCACACCATAAGTAGCTCGCAGCTTGACCGCTTAAAATCATTGTTCTTGTGGAAAAGGTGGATACCATGTTTTTAGAAGTATTTCCAGAACTCACCACCAACGTCATTAAACGAGACGGCGGCGCCTCGCGAGCGACAGTGCCGGCGTTCATGCCGCCGGCAGACGTGCTGATTGTGTGCACCGTCACCAGGCCAGCCGCCTCACGCTGCTGCTGCGGTTGCTGAGGAACTGCTGCGCGGAGAGCGGCGCGGCGCGGCAGCTCCTGTCGCAGGGCCTTCCCGCTGAGGCAACCCCCCTTCCCCCCACTTTCCTCCCTTCTCGCTCGCCCCCCCCCCCCCCCCCTCCACCCCGCGCACGTTTTAACCCCCAGGGCTCACAGCGCATGCGCTCATGTATGCACCCTAAGCACCCGCATTACGGGGAATTCGGTATGTCGTCGAGGTCGGAGGCATCCCCTGGATCAGGCTGAAGCGATGCAGTTGAGATCCAGGTCCGCGCAAGCGATCGCTGTATTATCGATACTAGGCCGGCAATCGTATGGATCGACGTAATCAATGATTAGGCAGGGAATTGATGGATGCTCATACGGCCGACAATTAGGCTGGCGCTCGGTAGGCGCTGCCTGTGTATCCGATAGTTAGACCGGCGATAGTCAACGCTGGATTCGGCCAAACCGTCCGACAGATAGGTTGCCCTTGGTTCCCGGATGGATCAGGTGTATCAGCCCGGGCCACGATGTTGATACGTAGTCCTCACACCGGTCACGACTCTGGATGCTTTGCGCGCGCCCTGTATTGTGGAGTCTACAAGCGCTCGCCCACGGGACGCACGGCCAGCTGACGCCCGCAGAGCGGCATGCAGGTGGCCGGCATCGTGCCGAGGTTGGCGGCCGCCGCATGCGGCGCGGAACTGGACGTGACCGCGCAGCTGCTGGCCAACTTTGCGGCGGGCGGCGGGCGCGGCGCGTGCGCGGCGCTGTGGGAGGCGCTCCGCCCCGCGGCACTGGCCAGGCTGGCGGCTGTCCGGAGGCACGGCACGCAGGTGCTGCCCTGCCGTCTACGCTTTCCATGCGACCCTGCCCGGCGAGCTAGCGACCTTTGATCTTTGGGGCCGTTCAAAATGGATAATGCTTGGATCTGCCCTGCCCTGCTCTGCCCTTCTCCTGATCTGATCTGATCCGATCTGGTAATAGATTCATTTTATCTGATCTTAGTTGTGATTTTTAATTGGTACTTCCATTGCTCCAACACCGCAGCTGATAGATGTAATTGTCTTTACTCTTCCCGCGCCACCGGGCATGGGGGGGGGGGGGGGGGGGGGCAATGATAGATAGACGGATTGCATGATGCAAGACACCTCATTTGTTTGTGACCTGTTTGTGTACTTTAAGGACCCGGGCTTTACTTTGAGTACCCAACTACATGGGATGGTCATCCATCTGCTACGGGCGCCGGATCGCTTTTTGGAAATCGTCAATTAGGAAGCACCCGATTCTCGCCCTCCTGAACCAGTTGAATATGATGTGAATAGGTCATGTAGCTAGGAGAGTGCCGTCATGCACCCCCAGACAGCCTCTTGAGTCCAGTTTCTCATATGTGCGTCGGCGCCCCCAGACATCTATGCCTCGATGTCAAAATGTACAATCACCTGCTGATGCAGCATTTATCGATTTATCCGAGCCGAAATGCCGGATGCTTCAGCCGAGGGAAGGCTTTATACAACCGGATGTCCGAGCGTCCAACATTCGATGACGAGGCCGCAAGATCAATATATGTCAATCCGGTCTTGATGTACAAGGGGGGCGACGCGGCAAGAGGGACAATGCGAATGATTGCTGAGGGGAAGATGGCGGCGGGGAGTAGCAGGCTGGGCTGACGAGCATAGCACCGCGAGTCCAAGTGTGTAGAGTCTCAGTGGGAGGCTACGAGATGGGGGGCGTCACCGTGTCGAGCATGCCGGATACGTCAAAGCCGATGTACGCCAGGCCAAACAGCCAGCTGGGGACGGGCAGGGTGCCCATCAGCAGGATGGTCGCCGGTGCGGTCAGGAGAAAGGGGGGCGGGGGGCGGGTGTTTAGAGCGCATGGGACCGAGATGCCGGTCAACGGGGCCCTCACGATGCCTGGGACGGTAATCAGAGATATGTAGTGAGGCCATAAAGGGGGCCATGTCTTCCTGGAGTCAATTGTGATTTCTCTACAGGTGCCTGGGGTAACGGCGGGGACAATGCGACTACGCACCTGCCTTGCCTGCCAGAGGCCTAACCCCGACGAAACCATAGCGGAGCTATGCCAGGAATTCTCATAAGTTGCACGCAAGCGCAATTTGAGGCGCATTAGGGGCAGAGGGGCAGCGGCGACCGTACCTATCAATGGCTATCATCTTTTCTTCGATTTCCTGATTGATGCTCAGCGCGGATCCCTACTGCACCACCCTGCCCAGCCTGGCCGTCCGCAGGTATGACACCGAAGCAGGATGGCTGTATGGTCTACCCGATTGAAAGGCCACTAAATCCCCCCCCCCCCCCCCCCCCCCCCCCCCTCCCGCTGCGGAACTCTGCGCAGGCGCCGCTCTGCCACTGCCTCTTCCTCTGCTGCCGGGAGGAGGCGGAGCGCAGCCGGCAGCTGTTCCTCCCCGCACCCAGCGCCGCGGCCGAACCGCCGCCGCTGTGCGCGCTGATGGATGCGTACGCGGGCGGGGACGGCGGCGGCGAGGATTTGGCGCGCCTGGTGGGGCTGCTGGCGTACCGGCAGGGGCTGCTGGGCGAGCTGCTCCCCGCGCTGGGGGGCATCGCCCTGGCGGGCGCCCTCCGGCAGGGAGCGGGGGAGGAGGGAGAGGAGGCGGCGGAGCTGCCGTGCCGCGCGACCTACGGGCTTCAGCTGCTGTTGTACCTGGCTGACTGGCCCCGGACCTGGTGAGCGCTCCTCCCGGCCGCTGCCTGAGCGCGGACATCGGGCATGACCGGGCTGTTGGCGGGTCGCCGGGTCTCAGCTGTTGAAACTCCAATGAATACTTTATTAAGTGCGCAATTGCTTTTGGTTTTTTGGACCTGCTCCAGGTGGAGGGAATCCCGGGCGCGGACACCCCTATAAGACACCTTATTACAAGCCCCAAATTCGGCTTGCACGCAACCTAAAAGAACGTTCGGTACAGGACCGCTATTATTTCGGCTATATTTGGCCCCTGGCCGGCACGGCAGGATTGTATTCGCAGTGTTCTTTATTACCGCGTCGGCACCCGCACACAATCAAATGTAATGAGTGAGCACTGGTACCACAAGCCTGCCGTAATAAGCGCTCCCACCTTATAACCTTCAACACACGCCGGGTGTGCCCCCCCCCCCCCCCCCCCCCCTCCCACAGAACAAAACGAGGGGGAGACCGTATGGGGGCCGACCCGGTGCGACGAAATTCGCCTATAAGAAAGTGCTTGCCGTTTTCAGTGCGAGTTTAGGCGAATATATCACGCAGACAATGCGTAACTCAGGAAGGTCTGCCTAGCAATCCCCAAGAGTCTCTTGTACACACTTTGTTGTTGCCGAGTGGGCACCCGTAGTCCACAAGTCCGGCAAGCAGGCGAAATGCAGAAGAGGACACCACGGAGGCACCGACACCACGTGGCGAAACAGGTCATATATTTTTGGGGGATGCGCGACTCCATTTCCAGAGTGCTCGTTTATCGGGGCTGCAGCTGGGTCGCTATGATGTTAAGTGTTTTTGGCCGATAATGCCAAAAGGCGTACGGCCGCTGATTAGGCAACACACTCTGAGAACAAGAGCCTGCCCTTCCGGTAAGAGGTCAACTATACACGAGATAATCGCGAAACTAAAGCGATTGTTCCTCTAGGTTGCCCGCGAGCCCATTGCAAGGCTCACAATGAGGGCTCTTATAGCCTCGTGGGCTCGTGTATATATACAAATAAATACGGGCAATGACACGGTAATACGAACGCTGTGAATAAGAACCTGCCCTACCTGCCAGGGATCAAATGTGGACGGACCCTTAGCGGACCTGTAATGAATGTGCTTACGGGTGCCGACACGACTATAACAAGAGCAACCGAACTAAGAGCCCGCCCTGCCCTTTCGGCTTTTCCTCGGGGCACCCAAGAACGATTTTAAGAACCCGCCCTGCCCTGTCTCTGGGCATAGCTGGCCTTACGGCCGGCGTATAGCGTAGGTTAAGGCTGCCGCGCAGTCCGACACCCCTGCTGAGAACCCTGAGTGTGATTGAGCATACGCGGTGATCGTCTATCCGCTGGTTGTTCCACGAGCACACAAGCATAATAAAGATTGCCCCCGCCCGCAGGCTCAGTGCCAAACTGTACCTTAGCCTGCTGCTGCTGCTGGTGATGACTGCCCGCCCGGGCAGTGCCGGTACAGCCGGAACTGTGATATTATTACACAGGATATTAGTAGGAACAGCCAGTAAGAACAACCGCAGCCCCCGCGAGTGTCACACTTTTGAGAACACTTTGCCGGCACTCCCTTTCTGGGAGCAAGTATTAGGGTTGCGTCGGCACCTGTATTGGTTGCATGCAAGCCGGGTTTGAGGCTTACAATGAGGGCTGATGTAGGCGTGTATGTATGCACCCGTAAGGTGGAGCAGCTCCCGCACATGCCCGACCGCGCTGCAAACTAATATGGCTGTTGCTTGGCGAACGCCCCGCAGCGCAACGTGCCTGCAGAGCGAGGCGGAGGCGGAGGTGGGGGAGGGGACGGAGGGGGAGGGGACGCGGCAGCGGGCGTTGGCGGCTCCTTGGGCTGCGAACGCTCCCTGCGCTTCCTCGTGGAGAGCCTCCGGCAGCAGGCGCAGGACGTCGCGGCGGGAGGGGACACGGCGGAGGTGCGCGGCGGCCTCTCCGCGTTGAACTTACCAATACCTAATGAAGACAAAGAAATGATACAAAACATATACCTTCTTTTTGCTTTATATTTCTATTTGTATATATTTATATAGAAAGTATATAGAAAAGTGTATAGAATGTAAAAGAATACAATGCAAAAGAATAGAATGTAAAAGTATATGTATACATATAAATAATAGAATGTAAAAGAATAGAATATGTATATACATACAATAGAATGTATAAGAGTAGATCTATATGTACATTCTATATACATTCTATATATACATATACTTTTACATTCTACTCTTTTACATTCTATTGTATGTATATACATATTCCATTCTTTTACATTCTATTATGTATATGTATCCATATACCTTTACATTCTATTCTTTTACATTCTATTCCTTTACATTCTATACACTTTTCTATATACTTTCTATATAAATATATACAAATAGAAATATAAAGCAAAAAGAAGGTATATGTTTTGTATCATTTCTTTGTCTTCATTAGGTAGTGGTAGGTTCAACGGGGAGAGGCCGCCGCGCACCTCCGCCGTGTCCCCTCCCGCCGCGACGTCCTGCGCCTGCTGCCGGAGGCTCTCCACGAGAAATCGCAGGGAGCGCTCGCAGCCCAAGGAGCCGCCAACGCCCGCCGCCGCGTCCCCCTCCTCCGCCCCCTCTCCCACCTCCGCCTCCGCCTCGCTCTGCAGGCACGTTGCGCTGCGGGGTGTTCGCCGAACAACAGCCATATTAGTTTGCAGCGCGGTCAGGCATGTGCGGGAGCTGCTCCACCTCACGGGTGCATACATACACGCCTACATCAGCCCTCATTGTAAGCCTCGAACCCGGCTTGCATGCAACCAATACGGGTGCCGACGCAACCCTAATACTTGCTCCCAGAAAGGGAGTGCCGGCAAAGTGTTCTCATAAGTGTGACACTCGCGGGGGCTGCGGTTGTTCTTACTGGCTGTTCCTACTAATAACCTGTCTAATAATATCACAGTTCCAGCTGTACCGGCACTGCCCGGGCGGGCAGTCATCATCCTCAGAAGCAGCAGGCTAAGGTACAGTTTGGCACTGAGCCTGCGGTCGGGGGCAATCCTTATTATGCTTGTGTGCTCGTGGAACAACCAGCGGATAGACGATCACCGCGTATGCTCAATCACACTCAGGGTTCTCAGCAGGGGTGTCGGACTGCGCGGCAGCCTTAACCTACGCTATACGCCGGCCGTAAGGCCAGCTATGCCCAGAGACAGGGCAGGGCGGGTTCTTAAAATCGTTCTTGGGTGCCCCGAGGAAAAGCCGAAAGGGCAGGGCGGGCTCTTAGTTCGGTTGCTCTTGTTATAGTCGTGTCGGCACCCGTAAGCACATTCATTACAGGTCCGCTAAGGGTCCGTCCACATTTGATCCCTGGCAGGTAGGGCAGGTTCTTATTCACAGCGTTCGTATTACCGTGTCATTGCCCGTATTTATTTGTATATATACGGGAGCCCACGAGGCTATAAGAGCCCTCATTGTAAGCCTCGCAATGGGCTCGCGGGCAACCTAGAGGAACAGTCGCTTTAGTTTCACTATCACCTCGTATAAAGTTGGCCTCTTACCGGAAGGGCAGGCTTTTGTTCGCAGTGTATTTTGCCGTATCAGCAGCCGTACGCCTTTAGGCATTATCAGCCAAAAATACTTAACATCATAGCGACCCAGCTGCAGCCCCGATAAACGAGCACTCTGGAAATGGAGTCGCGCATCCCCCAAAAATATATGACCTGTTTCGCCACGTGGTGTCGGTGCCCCCGTGGTGTCCTCTTCTGCATTTCGACTGCTTGCCGGACTTGTGGACTACCGATGCGCACTCTGTGTGTACAAAACTGTGTGTACAAGAGACTCTTGGGGGTTGCTAGGCAGACCTTCCTAAGTTTCGCATTGTATGCGTGATATATTCGCCTAAACTCGGACTGAAAACGGCAAGCACTTTCTTATAGGCGAATTTCGTCGCACCGGGTCGGCCCCCATACGGTCCCCCCCTCGTTTTGTTCTGTGGGAGGGGGGGGGGGGGGGGGGGGGCACACCCGGCGTGTGTTGAAGGTTATAAGGTGGGAGCGCTTATTACGGCAGGCTTGTGGTACCAGTGCTCACTCATTACATTTGATTGTGTGCGGGTGCCGACGCGGTAATAAAGAACACTGCGAATACAATCCTGCCGTGCCGGCCAGGGGCCAAATATAGTCGAAATAATAGCGGTCCTGTTATGTTCTTTTAGGTTGCATGCAAGCCGAATTTGGGGCTTGTAATAGGGTTTCTATAGGCGTGTCCGCGCCCGGGATACCCTCCACCTGGAGCAGGTCAAAAAACCAAAAGCAATTGCGCACTTAATAACGTATTCATTGGAGTTTCAACAGCTGGGACTCGACAAGCCGTCCACAGCCCGGTTGGGCCCAATGTCCGCGCTCAGGCAGCGGCCGGGAGGAGCGCTCACCAGGTCCGGGGCCAGTCAGCCAGGTACAACAGCAGCTGAAGCCCGTAGGTCGCGCGGCACGGCAGCTCCTCCCCCTCCTCCCCTCCTCCCCCGCTCCCTGCCGGAGGGCGCCCGCCAGGGCGATGCCCCCCAGCGCGGGGAGCAGCTCGCCCAGCAGCCCCTGCCGGTACGCCAGCAGCCCCACCAGGCGTGCCAAATCCTCGCCGCCGCCGTCCCCGCCCGCGTACGCATCCATCAGCGCGCACAGCGGCGGCGGTTCGGCCGCGGCGCTGGGTGCGGGGAGGAACAGCTGCCGGCTGCGCTCCGCCTCCTCCCGGCAGCAGAGGAAGAGGCAGTGGCAGAGCGGCGCCTGCGCAGAGTTCCGCAGCGGGGGGGGGGGGGGGGGGGGGGCGAAGAGGGGGTTAGTGGCCTTTCAATCAGGCAGACAATACTGCCATCCCAGCACTTTAGTGTCCTACCTGCAGACGGCCAGGCTGGGCAGGGTGGAGCATTAGGGATCCGCGCTGAGCATGGATCAGAGAATCGAAGAAGATGATGATACGCTTTGATAGGTACGGTCGCGGTTCCCCTAGGCGAGCCCTTGTAATGCGCTTCAAATTGCGCTTGCGCGCCACATGTGAGAATACTCGGCATAGCTCCGCTGTGGTTTTGTCAGGATTAGGCCTCTGGCAGGCAAGGCAGGCGCGTAGTCGCATTGTCCCCGCCGTTACCCCAGGCACCTGTAGAGAAATCACGATTGACTCCAGGAAGACATGACCCCCTTTATGGCCTCACTACATATCTCTGATTACCGTCCCAGGCATCGTGAGGGCCCCGTTGACCGGCATCTCGGTCCCATGCGCTCTAAACACCCGCCCCCCGCCCCCCTTTCTCCTGACCGCACCGGCGACCATCCTGCTGATGGGCACCCTGCCCGTCCCCAGCTGGCTGTTTGGCCTGGCGTACATCGGCTTTGACGTATCCGGCATGCTCGACACGGTGACGCCCCCCATCTCGTAGCCTCCCACTGAGACTCTACACACTTGGACTCGCGGTGCTATGCTCGTCAGCCCAGCCTGCTACTCCCCGCCGCCATCTTCCCCTCAGCAATCATTCGCATTGTCCCTCTTGCCGCGTCGCCCCCCTTGTACATCAAGACCGGATTGACATATATTGATCTTGCGGCCTCGTCATCGAATGTTTGGACGCTCGGACATCCGGTTGTATAAAGCCTTCCCTCGGCTGAAGCATCCGGTATTTCGGCTCGGATAAATCGATAAATGCTGCATCAGCAGGTGATTGTACATTTTGACATCGAGGCATAGATGTCTGGGGGCGCCGACGCACATATGAGAAACTGGACTCAAGAGGCTGTCTGGGGGTGCATGACGGCACTCTCCTAGCTACATGACCTATTCACATCATATTCAACTGGTTCAGGAGGGCGAGAATCGGGTGCTTCCTAATTGACGATTTCCAAAAAGCGATCCGGCGCCCGTAGCAGATGGATGACCATCCCATGTAGTTGGGTACTCAAAGTAAAGCCCGGGTCCTTAAAGTACACAAACAGGTCACAAACAAATGAGGTGTCTTGCATCATGCAATCCGTCTATCTATCATTGCCCCCCCCCCCCCCCCCATGCCCGGTGGCGCGGGAAGAGTAAAGACAATTACATCTATCAGCTGCGGTGTTGGAGCAATGGAAGTACCAATTAAAAATCACAACTAAGATCAGATAAAATGAATCTATTACCAGATCGGATCAGATCAGATCAGGAGAAGGGCAGAGCAGGGCAGGGCAGATCCAAGCATTATCCATTTTGAACGGCCCCAAAGATCAAAGGTCGCTAGCTCGCCGGGCAGGGTCGCATGGAAAGCGTAGACGGCAGGGCAGCACCTGCGTGCCGTGCCTCCGGACAGCCGCCAGCCTGGCCAGTGCCGCGGGGCGGAGCGCCTCCCACAGCGCCGCGCACGCGCCGCGCCCGCCGCCCGCCGCAAAGTTGGCCAGCAGCTGCGCGGTCGCGTCCAGTTCCGCGCCGCATGCGGCGGCCGCCAACCTCGGCACGATGCCGGCCACCTGCATGCCGCACGAGGGCGTCAGCTGGCCGTGCGTCCCGTGGGCGAGCGCTTGTAGGCTACGCATCAAGGGGCGCACGCAAAGCATCCACAGTCGTGACAGGTTTGAGGACTACGTATCAACATCATGGGCCGGGCTGATACACCTGATCCATCCGGGAACCAAGGGCAACCTATCTGTCGGACGGTTTGGCCAAATCCAGCGTTAATTACCGTACTCCAGAGTGATTGATTGGGTGTTTGGTATTCGATTACCGTATTACCGCACTCGTGCACCGCGATCGATTATCGCCGGTCTAAGTATCGGATACACCGGCGGCGTCTACCGAGCGACAGCCTAATTGTCGGCCGTATGAGCATCAATCAATTCCCTGCCTAATCATTGATTACGTCGATCCATACGATTGCCGGCCTAATATCGATAATACAGCGATCGCTTGCGCGGACCTGGATCTCAACTGCATCGATTCAGCGTGATCCAGGGGATGCATCCGACCTCGACGACATACCAAATTCCCCGTAATGCGGGTGCTTAGGGTGCACACATGAGCGCATGCGCTGTGAGCCCTGGGGGTTAAAACGTGCGCGGGGTGGGGGGGGGGGGGGGGGGGGGGAGAAGGGAGGAAAGTTGGGGCAAGGGGGGGTTGCCTCAGCGGGAAGGCCCTGCGACAGGAGCTGCCGCGCCGCGCCGCTCTCCGCGCAGCAGTTCCTCAGCAACCGCAGCAGCAGCGTGAGGCGGCTGGCCTGGTGACGGTGCGCACAATCAGCACGTCTGCCGGCGGCATGAACGCCGGCACTGTCGCTCGCGAGGCGCCGCCGTCTCGTTCAATGACGTTGGTGGTGAGTTCTGGAAATACTTCTAAAAACATGGTATCCACCTTTTCCACAAGAACAATGATTTTAAGCGGTCAAGCTGCGAGCTACTTATGGTGTGGTGTGGCTTGACGGACTCTTGGGCAGGCGGCAGATAATAGCAGCCACTGAAGTCACTGTCGCTGTCAGTGTTGCTGGTGTAGTGGTATTGGTGTGGCGCGCGACCTGCTTCTGCGGCTCACTGTCGACTGCGCCACCTTGAGGACCCGATGCGCCAGGCACGACCGCGACGAGCGCACCGACCGCCGGCTCCAGCAGCCGCAGGAGCTGCGCCCCCGCCTCACCACCCGCCGCCCGCGCCTCTGGGCTCCCCTGCCCGCCAGTGCTCCGCACCGCCCGCGCCAGGGCCTGGTCGTCTCCGTCGGTGCCCGCCACCACCGCCGCGAGATCATCCTGAGCGCGAATCCGAGAACTCGGCATCAGTCACGCCGGCAACAGGTGCGGCCCGTGGACGCGCACCGTGTACCCTGGACCTGCTGGGGCGGCGGCTTCTTTGCTCGGCCAGTGACACCAGGGGTAACCCTGGTGACACGCGGGGATGGGACCAGGGGTAACCCTGGTGACACGCGGGGATGGGCGTTTGGGTGAGCGCGGTGCGAGGGGGGGGGGGGGGGGGGGGGGGGCGCACCTGAATCCCCATCGCCGCAGATCCTCCCACGCCAGCTGCCCGCTATCGGCCGTCAACGGCTACCCACCGTGTGTTGCAGGCTTGCGCTGTAAATATTCCGGTGGCGAATTGTAGACGCGGGACGGCGCGAGCTGCAGGGGGCGCCAGTGAGCTTGGCCGTCGCTTCGTCGCGTCGCCGCTGTTTTGTCGGCGGCGCGCGGCGCCCCCTGCAGCGGAGCGCCATCTCCATACTGGTGTGAGTTCCACAGAAAGCCCAGTAAGAAATCCACCGCTATAAAAGCACTTTAAACTTTTTGGTTACAGGGAGAGCGTATAAAAGCACTTCGTCGAGCGGTATGCTACCTTGTAGGCGCGCTCATCGGACGATAGCAGCAGATGGCCTTCAATTAGTCTTGCAGAATGCTTCGGCAATTTGCTTGATGACTATAACTTCGCCTACCCAGCCCAGGGCTTTCCGTAACTGGATTGCTGCCAAAACGGCCGACGTAGAGACGTAGAGACGTAGAGACGCTGCAAGGGTTTCACTGCCAGTCCCTTCCCGGGGACGAAAAAACAAAAAAGCAGCACATGCTGATGCGCGCTTTATAATTTGCTGCTGATATGATGATGCTACCTACGACTAGCGCGCGCGCTACTGCTACACTTTCCCACAAAGATTAGCCCTACACGAATCTGCATATACCTGAAACTGCGTAAAGTCTTTTATCTATACCAAAACTTACGTTTCATAGCCTTGGTTGAAGCGCATCCTCCGACACGTCGCGCTGATGCATAATTTTCTACAGTGCTCATATTCCGTTCACAATGGAAAATGCCGCCAGATTGAAACTTTAATCAATAGTAATGTATGCGATTGCCCGTGTTTCGACTTCATCAGGGTGCGCATGCCCTCAAGCTTCTACGCACGAATGATATGATAGTAAATGAATAAATTGTGGGAGTATCGTGCCATTTGGGTGATGACATGGCATCGCAGCCGTGCATGTACTAACCACTACCTCTACTCTCAGTTTTGTCTGTGCTCCAAAGGGTATCAGTGCTAAAATTGCAGTCCATTGGTAGCATGACACGCGACGCGTTATATAGCCCACTCAGCAAGCTTCATCATGTGGATAGCACATATCAAAGTCATCCTTCCAATGCACTATAGCCACGATTCAGCGCGGGAGGTGTGGGTGGAAAGGTAGGCGGCATTGTGCCAAAGCTGCATCGATTACTAACTGCGAAATCGCGCAGAAATTTCGACGCATTGCGAGCAAAAATGTCTGCTAATTTGGGGGAAACGCTATGATGCAGAGTTGTTTGTTACTTGAGCCTTGTAGTGGGCTCGAGTATGGGACACTATGGGTTGCACCTAGGCGGTGCCCGTTACGGGGCCTAACATAATGGGCCGCAAATTTTAATAAGACCGCGCTAATTTGGGGGCTCACAGACCCCTTACACGTTAGCAAATGGCAATTCCGAGCGCGATAATCCCGGTAATACAGGTCCCTCTGACTTGCGCGATAGCGCTTTTCCCATGTTCTTGCAACGCGACCTCGTGCGCCTCAATCAGATACCGTGTCGCGACGAAATGCCTCTTGGCACACCTCCCAAAAATGCAATTGCAGCATCATTTTCCCCCAGCACTGGCGGCGGCGCTCAGATTCACGTACCCTCTCGCGTAGAGACTGATTTTCATTCCATAAAACGCACGATATTGTCGCATGACACCACTTTGTCGGCGAATTTGTAGAAAATCGTACCGATGCTTGCCAAAACTCATTTATATGCTCTAAACACGCTTACAACTCTAAGAATTACTGGCCGCGGGGCACTGTTGCAGCTGTTCGATAACTTAATCACACACTTCTGCGCGCAAAAATAATGACGTTTACTGACATTTACCAGTTTCAGACGATGCACCCAGTGGCTATTCCGTGTAGTTACTTTTGCAGCTGGTTGAATGGAATCCAATAATATTGCCGTATACCTGCGCAGTAGTGAATTCCCGTGTGTTGTGTGATTCTTTTTTGCCTGGGGGGGGGGGGGGGGGGGGGGTTTCTTTGTGGGATGGTGTAGATAAACCCCTTCACGACTACTGATGATGACGACTACTGATATGATGCGCCAAGCAGCACACCGGGGACCATGTTAATTATGCCAACAATTAACGCGGGCAATTAGCGACGAATTCTCGAATAACCATCGAGCGGTACCGTTACGCGGACTCGATTGGCGGACGAATGCGCATTGAAAAGTAGTGCTGGCAATATCAACGACGATCAACCGATCATCAGTCACACTCACTCGCTCAGAGTAGCACATTATTAGGTGTTTCTGCGCTGCTAATGGAGTAAATAATTGTATATGTAGCAGCATTTCAGCGGGTGCCGCCATACGGCAATCCTTGAAGTCGCTACGCCGGTATGTAGGGCAAGGTGTGCTCGTAAACTGATTCTGCTAACATATGAAACTAAGTTGCTAGAGATTGACCTTATTATCAGTACATAGAGTTAAGGGCCGGTTTGATTGATAAGCGGCTTGTTTTTATCTCCTACTACGAGTGCAGGTCTTTGTTGCAGTCGTACAAATCACCCTGCTCTCTGTTCAACAACATGAAGGAAAACTGCGAAAGCCTATAATTACTACAAGCAGTAGCTAGTTGTGTGTCTTGATGTGTACGGGAGAAAGACAACTGTACTCGTAATATGTAGTTACCCTGGCGCGGCGCCTAAATATGATATGCTGATATGATGTTGAATGATACGGTCAGGATTACTACCGAAATATAACACATTCCACAAAGGAACCAGCAACCAAAAGAGAACTAAGGACAACAAAGAGAACCCTTACGGGATTCTTAGAATCCAGCCACCAATAAGTCAAGCTCATCCAGCCAGGAGACAGATCCCCCTCAGAGCACACGAAGGCCAAGGACCTGACATGGGTTGTTCCTGCGAAGTCAAAGTCGCGAAAAGCACATGCCGCGCCGAGTGTACACCCACAAGACGGTTGCTGCCATTCGTATACACGGGTAGAAATACGAGCAGCAGCGCAGTACTGCCGGCGGTATATATGCGGACAGTGCATTTCCACAGAAGCCTGGCGCCGCTGGCCGTTCTGGTGGAATTGTTTGAATGTCGCAGGGCGATTGCGGGCGATGTGGGCATGAACAGTGCTGAATATACTAGTAGAGTTTGATGCTGCGCAATCAAGCAACTCGTGGCTGCTCCCCCAACCACAGATGCTGCCGCCGCGCATGCATGGACCATTGCATGGCTTGTGCAAGATACCCATGGATCCTCTGTCACATAAAACACGTCAGCGCGGGTCTAGGGCGATATTGGGGTCATGTATGAGACGTGGAGTCCTGAGGGAAAGGGCTAGTACACGCCGCGCCAGTGCAAGGGGACTGGGTGCTGGTTTGCAGCCCGCTGATTCGGCTGGCGCTAAACCATCTCACAAATACCATCAGGCTGGCAAACAGCTCAAGATGGGCATGAGATGCTGCTCAGCAGAGCCAAGCATCCAGGGCAGGGGCAGGGTCTTCGCACTGATGTTCGGAATGGACAAAAATCGGGGCATCACAAAGGGCAGGGCAGCATACGCGGGGGGCATCGCACCCGGAAAATTGCATACAAATAACCCTAGCAACAAATGGTATTGAGATTGGATATGATGACAGCACGGGCTGTTGGGCCGACAAGAGCATGGGCCGGCTAGGCGCAATGATACACCGTGCAGCAGCAGATCCACGTTTTGTCACCGCACCTCGGGGACCTACATCTATGCCGCGATCCAGGGTGCCAGCAAAAATTTCCGTTCATTTCCATGCCTTTTCTCCTAATCCCCACTCCCCGCCGCAGTCACTAGTTTTAGCGCTATGCCCTAGTATTGTGTGCGCCTTTCCATGCATGCGCAGCACATCTCTCGTCTGCATAACCATAGTGCAGAAGATAGTGAAACCTTATGGGCAGGGGGGTGAGATCACCAAGATGCAACGAGCGCGCAGCGCAGCAAGGTCCCACTGCAACGCTTTGACCTCCCCGAGCGGCCAAACGTTCTGCACAATCCCTGCAACGAGTTTGACTACATGATGGGGTGCCCAGAAGACCGTAGCCCCTGCCCTGCTCAGTGTCCCCGCAAATTCAATCGCAATTAAGCATGTGTCTCGCCTCCGCCCGATAACCGTCTCTCCGCTATTTTTAAAGATTATCAGAGCTACCCGTCACTCCTTCGGCTCCCAGTGCACCTACAACCACACGAATCGACCCATATCGGTATCTATTACTAGCATATGTGTATAGTGGCCTGCCCGTAGGCGTAGGTAGGTAGGTGGCGCGTCGATCACTCATCTACGGGTGGTGGTTGACCGGCCCCCCATTCAGCCCGTTTATCTATTCTCGGCTGGAAACTTCTGGGGGAGATGGGGCACCGCGCACCGACCACATCATGGGCTCTAGATGGATGAAGATGGGAGACACTGCCGTGTCCTTTCTCTTCCCTGCTTCCTTTAGCCTCACAGCAGCTCATGGCACGTAGTGCCGCACCGCATGCCACGTCGTGCCACGCCAGTGTGCCTGATCACTCTCCACATTGAACATTTGCCGCAGAGGCGGTGTTGCCTGTCACGGTGGAGGTATAAGCGATGGATGGCCCGCCACCGGTGCACAGCTGTTGTGGAGTTGCTGAGGGTATGCTCCCCCCAGGGAGGGAGGCCCAAGGCAGAGGTAAGCGCCACCCGAGGGGAGGTACCGCATGCCACCTCGGCCCCCAAACACAGCCCCATGCCCTCTTCTCGGCCACGCAACATAGAAACGCACAAAACTTACAAAACGTTGGCCACCGCTGCTTTGCACAGGGCGGCCATACCTGGGTGACAGAATGGCTGCAACTGCAAGCATCTGGAAGCCCACTGCGCGCACCATGTTGACTCCAGGCAAAGAGGATTAGATTTAGAGCCGGGGGGGGATGGGGGGGGGGGGTAATATGTGTGGGGGGAGGCTGAGCTATGTACAGTGACCGGCGCAAACGGATTATGCCCATGTTGGCCAGCCAGCGCGATGCACTCCACAGGGTGGGGACTCCCAGCCGCTGCCCCCTGCCTCCAGGTGTCGCTCGCACTCTACACCTGGGATTGGTAGGGGCCAGAGGCTGCCGGGTCCATCTGTTTTTGCTGCTCCGCGGGCGGCGGCGGGGCGTCCGCAGGGTAGGGGCCCGGGAAGTGCGGCGCCTCCGGGGCGGGGGGGCCTGCGGGGGGATAGGGCGACTCTTCGTGCGAGTGGCCCTTGTTGGGCTTCATGGTCGCCATCGTCTTGTCCATGTAGCTGCGCCAGTCCGTGCCGGCGACCCTGTGGAGCACAATTGTAGCAAGAGGGACATCAGGCACTGCAGCGGCCCTTACCCACCGCACAGCCTAGGTGCAACAGCTCAAAGAGGGAGAGGCAGGGTGGGGGCAGGGAGAGTGTTGGGGGGGGGGGGGGGGGGGGGGGGGGGGGGAGCCTGCCTGGCATGGCAGAGGAGGAAGGAGGAGAGGAAAGCGCCCCAGGCGCCAAAGTAGCCGTTGCCGACGTTGATGAACGGGCCCGAGAAGGTGGTCACGCCAGCGCCAGGGATCCACCACACGAAGAGGAAAGTCGCAAGATAGGGGATAATCTTGTTGTAGATGCCGGTCCGGGCGTGCAGGAGGCCGATGAGCAGGCCGGTGAGCACAATGGACACGACGCCGGCGCTGAGCGCCCAGGCGGCGTAGTTGTGGCACACGACGCGCGTGCAGAAGGTCAGCGCCGCGAAGAACTCCACTATGGAGCAGAGGAGCAGCATGGTGAGCATGCTGCTCTCCTGCATGCTCGCCAGGCTCTTGAAGGCGCGCTGGAAGCCGGCCTCCGGGCCGCCCGGGGACCTTGGGGGTTGCTCCGCCATGCCAGCCTAATCGGTCGGAGTCCGGTGCGGTGAGTTCGGTCGGTTAGCTCCAGCTGCGGGGTCCACGGGTTTGCGCGGGGGGGCGGCGCGGGGGGGGGAGGGGGGGGGGGGTTGAGTCGAGCCTGCCACGGTTGGCCCTGGGGCAGTCGGCCCGGGGCGCGAGGGTTGGGCGCAGGGGTCTCGGCCACCGCCCATACACGCCAACATACAAAAGTAGTGTCGAAACAGTACAAGGGCCTCCGACGCGCTTCGGGAAGGCGGCTGCCGTCAGGCCGGTGCACGCCATGTAAGGAGCGCCTCGAGTCCCACATATAGTAGGGGTCGCAAGTGCCAGCCACTACATCCTCTTTAGCGGGGCTCTGGACATCAAGGCTGCGTCCGCGGGGTGACTGGCGGACGCGCCGACGAGAGGGGGGGCGCGGTTGGATCACACAACCACAGTACGGTACGTGTATGTACCTGTACGAGTATGAAATTAACAACGTGAGCCGGCCTGTCCTGGTCACAACACCGAGGCGTTGTGTTTCGCCGAGAAGTGGGCGACACCCAGACACTCAGAGTACTGCCGAGAATCCCATATTCGAAGCAGGTGGGTCCCGGGAAGCACGCACAGGCGGCGGGTTCTTGTTCACCGAGTTAGGGGGGGGGGGGGGGGGGGGGGGGGGGGGCGGAGGGACAGAGGCAGATAATGACGCGGCCGTGTTGAAACATCCGCACACAGAAACTACGGGTTACAGTGCAGGTAGAGGTACCAGGTACGCTTGGGTACGCGCGACTACTTGGATGGTTTCTGCCCGCCCACAGCACAGCATGTCGCTTCCTCGGATCAGATGCGATGGGCTGTGAAAAGGTGGCAGTGACACGCACCGACGGATAACTCACGGGCGATGCAGCGCGCCAGGAACGCCTCGGTTGTAGTGTCCGCCGAGTCGGAAGTCTTGGCAAGTGAAGGGATAGGTGAATAGGTAGTGTCACGCCAGCTGTTGTGGGGCGCGCCTCGCGTTGTTGCCTCGCCTTGGGCTTGTACACCCTCATCAGTAGAAATATTATAATGTACTGTAGTGGGATATCATCGTCATCTCCGGATTGATGCGTCGATTCGTCCGCCACGCGCGTCCCCGCGCGCTCGAAAACAGCATGCTGCAGCACCGCCGCCGCACTGCCTCGTCGCTCTAGCGAGTAAAATTCCGATTTCGCGCAGTTAAGGACCTTAATGGGGCTTGCGGATAGGGCATTGGCATGATGGCTACCGAACCGGGCTAGCCTGAAAGTTCAGCTCCCAAGCTGTCCGGGGATGGTCGGATGGCCCCTGGGGCCGACCGATAGACCCAAAAATGACGATACCTAATTAAGAAGGTCAAGACCTGAATTTTCCTGGACTGATCATAATTTCGCGCACCGCCCCGCGGGGCTACAGTCGCTAGCACTCTTGCACACTCACCAGCAGCCGACGCCCCAAACCCCAACCTCACCGCCCATCCGGAGCGCCCCCGTATTCACACACGGCCCTGGACTGCAAGCAGGTGTCGGAACTAGCAACCATACCTCAGTGGGCCGGTGGATGGTGCGTGTGGGCGTGAGCGGCGGTGTGCATCGACAAGAGGGGCGGGGTGGGGTGTCGTTGTTGCAAGGTGACTCACTGTTGAACTCGATGTGCTGCTGCCCTCGCCTCCTTCTCAGCTGCCTTCTTTGCTACGAACCTCTCGCGAGCTAGCTGTAGAGACTGCGTTGATCTCCATGAGCAGCCACTTGACCTGACGGTGGTTGAGCGATAACCCGTTTGCGTGCTGCTGCAGGATCCTCCGGACCACCTCCTCCTCCTCTTGCCTGGACAGTACGGGTGCTCTGCCGGCGTTGGAACATCGCATGCCGCTCTCGGAGTGGAAATAGCCTCGAAGGGTAGCCTCAGGTATGCCCCACTTCTTGGCCGTTGCCCTCAAGTTGAACGTCTTGCCATTCTTGAAATCAGCTGCGGCTGTGAGCTCAGCCATCGCGCACTCCATGCAGTGATCGTCCCAGGTGCGGTAGCGGAGGGCGGTTCAGGGACAGGAGCTTGGTAGCCGCGCCTGCACGGGCCTTGATCGCGACGAGGACGAGTAGCGGAGCGAGAAGAAGGACGACGAAAGCGGACTGCCATAGGGAGGCGAGCGAGTAATAGTGAGGAAAACCGCTGGCGACAGCGCCCAGCGCTGCTGCCGGTAGTCGCGCCATCGCGCGCGTAGTCACGTCGAGAAAGTGATGCTCCGGCGACTCCGACCCCGCAGCCGACAATGCAAGGACCAGGGTGGGGTCCCTTGACGTGGGTGGGGGCTGTCGACCGCTTGCGGGCGCTGAGAAGGTCGGTGCGAGTGCGCAGCGAGTTAACATCTGTCGTCCCGCGCGATTGAAACTGTTGACCTTCGCATCTTTCGGCCCTTCCCGCGACTCGCACATTAAAAATTGCCAATGCAACCCCATATGATTCTGAAAGCTCTTGAGCTGAGCTTTCAGAATCGTATTATGTTTCATTGGAGATTCTTAACAGTTTTTGAGAGAATCCAGCTTTTTAACAAAAGTGCGCGAAGTTTGTGTTGCGCGAAATTGTGGTCAGTACTCGCTACTCAGCACGCGATCATGGGCTCGTCAGAACATGGCTGCTGATGGTGGTATGCCGGCATGTCATCGGGATAACAGCGCCCATCGCAGCAACGCAAAACGAACGATTAGCCGGCGCGTCATCATCATAGCACCATCAGATGACCAAAAATAAAAGGATAAATAACCAATCCGCACGCAGTACGTAGTTTACATCACATCGACATGTACACGAGCAATTACAATAATATCGGTCATACATGACCGACATTCCCTTTTTTTTTTTCGCCCCCGGGACAGGACTGGCACCAGTGAAACCCTTGCAGCGTCTCTACGACGGCCGTTTAGGCAGCAATCCAGTTACGGAAAGCCCTGGGTAGGCGACGCTCCGTTATAGTCATCAAGCAAATTGCCGAAGCATTTCGCAAGACTAATTAGAGGCCAGTGACGGAATTTCCAACACTGTTGGATCACCGTCTAAAACACTGCCATCAAAATACCCGGCACTGACCACGAAAGGTCCGCCCTACCCGTTTGGGCGTCGGCCCATTCGAGTAATGCGAGTTGGGGCAACCGACATTCCCTTATCCCTTGAAGTTGAGCGCCGTGGCCGAAATTGGTCCCCGGTGATCAACTAGCGACTACGGTCTACGGGTGCCGACGCCCTCTGAATGATCTGAAGTGCGTTCTCAGATCGAAAAAGAATGATCTAAACGTGTTCGCAGATTCTTAGCCAACACCGGGCGCCCGACCCAGTGCCTCACCAGGGCAGGACCTAGGCTAAGAAGGGCCGCTGAGGCGCCACGGCTGACAGGTCGGAGTCCCGCCAAATTGGCGCCCCGTCTGGAAAAACACTTCATGGTTTTTTTGGCACCGCGGACCGTATTTCATTCTACCGTACCGTGGGGTTGCCATCCGGCATGTAGTGGATAATCCCGTCCAGCGAACTAGCGAAGCGCGCCCCACGTCGCTCAATGCGCACTACACCGCGCGCATCCTGATTTGGAGTACTACGTATTATTGGTGTGAATTACAAAAAGGGCAATAACAAATCCACCTAGTGCTAAAAGTAGGACTTGAAAATCAACACATTAAGCCGCCTAAAAGCGGCCCGCATCCCGCATGAGGCGGGATGGATGAGTGATGCGCACACGGCTCAGAGTCCGGGCCACGCGTGCACGTATGTGTGTGGGTGATCATCGGACGTGCTCTGCAGCTTCAGCAACGGGATGGCAGACGAATCTGCGCCGTATGATGAGGTTGGCAGCGAGCGCGCTCTCGAGCGGCCGCCAAGCTCAGGACCCCGAGGAAATCTCTTGCGAGCAAGGCCTCCTGGTGAGCTCGGGTGGTGCACCGAGTGCCCCGCGATGAGAGGGCACCTACCGCGATCCGCAGCCAAGCATGTGATACCGCGCACTGTGCGGCGCACCCCCTTGCTCACCTCACCCATTGTGCCGAAGACCATGCCCGTGTACTCCGACATGTCCAGGATGTCTCGAAGAGGACCCTTCCGTCCGGGCTCCGTGTTGTGCCACGCCGCATCCCGCGTTGCCAGCCCCCGTTGTATGTCGCCCAACATGGAGCGCTCAAACCGATCCCCTGCAGTGTACTTGACCCCGTACCGCATAGTCTTGAATGAACTCCAGCAGCGTGGACTTCAAGCTCCGGGGATCAAAGCTCCCGGTCACGACGTTGAACGCCGGAAGGGAGAGCTCTGCGTCCGGCACTAGGTCCTTGAGTTCATCCATGGGTACGGTGTTGCCTAGAGGCACTGCCTGCTGGAACAGGTCATCCACCTCCCGCCGTACAATGATACCTCGGTCGTGAACATAGTGATCGCGGAAGGCATCTGCGATAGCGTCGTGTTGTACACGCTAGTGAGCGTCTCCAGGCGCCGGGAGATTCTTGAGCACGTATTGTTGGTTAAGGTACAGGTACATACACGGGTACGAGTTTATGGGGTGTCCTAACAATTTAAGTGTCCTATTGCGACCCGTACGGTATGTCCGTGGTTTCAACCGGTTGACTTTCTGGTACCATCGGGTTTTAGTACGGGCTGCCCCATCGCCCGCGAGCCCTGCGCTCCCGGCCGGGGAGCTACTTAGGATAGCCACCAACAACTCGTCTGCCATCTTCCAGCTCGCTGCTGCCGCTTTCGGCAGCGCCTTCGCGTACTTGTGCGCTCGAAGGTCACAAAGGTTGAACAAGTCCGCACCGAGGTTCATCCACCCGGTAGTGAGTCATCGTGCCACGCACATGCGTTACAACATCGGGCAGCGACAGACAACCCTTCGATCCTGTGGTTTCCCTTCCTACCCGTGCGCCTGAGGTCGTTTTCCGTTTTTTGCCATGGCTTTGCAGCTTGGACGTTTTCGGGTAGCGATGCGCACGGCAAGGAATTAAAGCTAGGGGGGGGGGGGGGGGGGGGGAGGGGGGGGGGGTCCCGTTGGGGGGGCTTAGACCTCAACACCCGAAGTCGAGTCGCAGAACATGCCTTCGGGGCTCCCGCAGTGGAGCACCCTCTCGCAATAGTCAACTCTTGAGGTCAGTTGAGGTGGACGCGCTCGGCACCTACCATGGCCGCTGCTCGTCACGGTTGTCAACGTCGACATCTACGCCTACCGCAACAAATCGGCGCGGACGAAGGAGGACGTTCGTGTCGTCGGGGCGGCCATATGCCGTCCCGCAAGACACTTCGAGCCGGTCCGCATGTCCTCGCAACATGGCGTCGTGGCATCACCGGTCGTTACACGTTGTGGTTTTCCGTGACTGCTCGCGTAATTGGTCCGTTACGGGGGCGGCGCCGCTCATGCGCCGGTGTTTTGAGATTGCTCGCTGCCCTCGCCCTAATCGTGTTGCAGCAACGTTTGATGTGGTCGTTGTGGGAGGCGTTTGCAAACGCATGCGCGGCTCGACCCGGCGCGTCTCCGACGCCGCCCTCCTACTGAAACGTCGTCGGCACAATAAAGGCCACGACAACTTGCAGCTGCCCCCCGGGGGGCAGCTCTACCACCTGGCGTGCTCGACCCCCCGTGGTGGTCGACTGGTCGTAACTACTCTTGTCCGACTACGGGTTTGGAACCTCAGCGACCGTCGCTAGTGCAGCAACGGCGGCCGCCTCGTCGTCACCCTCGCCCCGACATCATCGGCATCGTTACGGGCCGGTATAGGCTACAAGGGCCTCTACGCCAGCCAACCCGCTCCCGGCGTCACGACATCTCATATGTGACAACACGAGCTCCCCGCCGCGGGGGAACAGCTCAGCCACCTAACTACTCTGCATTTCGTGGCGTCGTCATAAGCATGCGGCTTGTATGGTGGTCGGCGGCCGTCGCTGTTGCAGCAGCGGCGGCCGGCTCACCGGCGCACTCTGCGAAGCAAGACCCGCGGCGACAGCTTACCGAGTCGGCGGGTCTTCTGCGACGTCGCCGACAACCGACCCCGACACACCTAAGACGACCCGGTACAACACGACCACATTGGGTCCCACATTCCCGCGCCCCTAAGCGTCGTGCGCTTCTCGCGATCCCGCCGCCCTTCATAGCACGCGAGGCGGCGAGACGACCACCGTCGGTGATTGCAACGGCCTTACACCGCAACTGCCATCGCGCGGGGCTGCGTGTCCACCCCTCGTAGCATGCATCGTCAGTACATGCGTAGAGTTCCCATCGCGTCGCGTACCAGCGTACCAATACTTCACATGGTTATACGCGGCGCGGTCGCGCGCCCGTGCGCACAGTTGTCCTAGTGATGCATGTGCCGCGGCTTTGCTGGGAACTTGTCGCCAACTTGGCCGCTTCTACTGGCTTGCAATTCCGGCTCGTGCCGCACGCCAATAGCCTCCCAGACTGTTGTAAATATACTGTAATAATGGCCCGTATAATCGCGATTTTCAGGTGCGGGGGGGCGCACCTGAACCGGTGTCGCGCCCATTCCTTGCCAGTCGCCCGTCCTGTGGGGATGCGACAGCCATAGCTAGACAGTGAGTGTCAGCCTGTCAGGGCAGCGTGATGGCATGTGGCAAGAGCGTGCCATACTGCGTGGTAGTCGGCAGTGCGCAGAAGACGATGTACTGGGCGTGTAATCGCCGTATCTACCATGTAATCACCACTTTTTTGCTAGGCTCGGTAGTCGCACTGGCATGCCCGGCTCACCCGCATTCCGTAACATGTTACCAGTAGCATATTGTGCCATCCCCATAGCACATTGGACCCACAGCGCGCCTCGCGCGGCTACCCGTAATCGTTGGCACTTTCGCCACACTGTACTCTAACGCCTCACAAGCTCCGTGACGTCGCAACGGCCTAGGTCTCAAACCGCCGGCTGAATTGTTGGAGACCATGCATCGCAACAACGTCAGCGCAAGTGACTAGCTTCTACATCCCCCGCGCTGCGAGCCGCCGGCGCCGAGTAGTGGTGTGCCATGGAGCGTCGCAACTCCAAGCGCCGTATTCCTGAGGGCAAGGAGGGTTGCACCGCTGCCAAGGGGACTTGGGAAGGGGTGGCCAAGAGAGTGCGCTGCCACGCGTGTGGCGCCTCTGCCTCGGTCCACGACACTCACAAATGGACAGAGGCGTGTGCCGAGCCTCCGGACACCGCCGCGCATGTCGCAACCGGTGGTGATGGCGCCCATGCTGCACCGTACGTCCGTCACGCCTCTGCTCCGTCCGGACCCGGTCAAACCGAAACGCGGGGCGAGCTGGGTGATGCATCGATACCGTCGCCGCCGCCATATCGCCCCCGCCTCTCCCTCCGCCGCTCCCGTATCCCCGAAACGAATATCAGCGAGCCCCGCCGCACTACCCAGCGGCGGGGAGGGGCGTTCGGTGTCGTCTCATGGTGGCCTGGCAGCAAGCATGGCAGCGCAGGAGATGAATGCCGAGCTTCTCGTGGGCGCGATCATAAACAAGACGTTCGTGACGCGGGGGAGCTTTCTCGGCCATGTAGCCCCCCCCCCCCCCCCCCCCCCCCAATGCTGCCCTCGCTAACGTCCCGTAATACCTGCCATAGGCCCACCGCCGCCATGTGACAGCCACCCGTGTGTATCAAGCACCCAACATCCAGGTCGCCAGGTGGAGATGGGATAACGAGGACGCGGACACGGCGGATACGGAGCTGGTGATGAAGGTGATTTACAACGACAGCGACTCGGAAGAGCTAACTGAGTCGGAGATACAAACGCTATACCTGACGATAGAGCAGCTGAACGATTTCACTCGCAGGTTGCCTCAAGGCGCCAGTGGCGACCTACCGGCGGTGCGCCCCTTGCGCACCCACCGACGGGGCCCTCGGGGGGTGTTTGCCCGCGTTGTTGCCCCATAGTTTAGGTATTGGTAAGAATATCAATCGCACTGGCAAGGTGCAAACGATGATTTGCTGAAAATGACGACTATACGCACGTTCGTTTACATGCTTGCGCGCATGTGCACCTACATGAGCTACGCAAACTTCTGGATGCCGACAGCGACGCCGATAGCGACGCCGAAGGCATTGTCGCGGGGATTGTGGAAGGCAACCCCTCTGACGACAGCCGCAGTGACAAGGACGGTGAAGGAGACGATGGCGCGAGGTATGACTTCAGTACTGGGACCAGCAGCGCTCGCGGGAAGTACGACAACGGGAAGAGGTGAGCATGTATCGTGTCGACCCCCCTCCCACCCTATGTGGCGCCTTATAGTCCGTTGCTAACACATGTTCCTCCACCCCTTCGCAACATACGCCGTCAATTGTACACTGGTGCAGACGCCAACCAGATGGAGGCCGCGCTCAATCTTTGCGAGTGGAAGCTGAAGCACAACATAAAGACGGCGGGGTTCGAGAGGCTGTCGAAGCCGCTGAAGAAATACATGCTACCGAAGGACGGGTCAGAGCTTACCGAGACGTGGTACCAGGTGGAGCAGTGCTTGAACGTCCCGGACATAAGGAAGTATATCGTTCACTGCTGCCCGTGCGACGAGTATCGGTACGGCCACTCCCTGGATGGTGACTGGAACTACGACGACCGCTGCCCTCGCTGCAATCTGACGCGCGGGGCACCCGAAATTGAAATTGATTTACAACGTGCTGACTTGTTGCTCTCCACTGCCCAAGCCGGGTTGCTTTTAGGACCTGCTTTATCCAGCCGCCGTGGGAACCCTAGGGATTACGGATGCAGCTTCCGCCCTTCCTCCTTATCGCCCGCGCCCCTCCTCCTGCCATGCCGCTTGGTATTGTTCCCCCTGCCGTTGTGGGGGTGTCGTGTACGGTGGTATGCGGAAAGCGTGTATGTTAACGGTGGGTGTGCGTGCCGGGTGTGTGGGAGGTACTGAGGTTGGACATGGCAGGTTTGAGGGACTGTCGGGATATGCGGAGGAGAGTGTGTAGCCATCCGATTGAGTGTCGTTGGAGTTTCCTACAGAGGCGGATTGCAGCGGCGCTGGGAGGCGGAGGGGGTTTGTCCGGGGGTTGCTTTTTGGGGCGGAGGACCGTGAGGCTATGGATGGCTTCTAGTGTGAGTTTGTGCATGGTGCCGCTGCGGCTGAGGGTGACGGGAATGATTTCAATCGGACACTGCCATCCTTGTTGACGTAGGACGCTCACCCTGTGTTAGTAATATTTTCGCGGATGAGAGCGTGCACGGTGGCATGATTGGGATCACCCGAGTCATTGCGCCACCGGCGCTGCGGCACGCCTCGACCGCGCAAGTTTTCCTACGACTTCAACGTCTGTGAGGTGATGCGCCCCCGCCCCCTTCCGTTTGCCCCCACTCGTAATCGGCAGCATTGTCAGCGCAAAGCTTAATTGAGTTATTGTTGATGTTGCACGAAACACGATGCATGTGGTGAAGCAATCCTTTTGGGATGAGGAATGGGCTCTGCGCCGAGGTTTATGCAGAGACAAATCTATCAATGGGTTTTGGAACTCTGAAGCATGCAAGGCCATGGATGCTGTCACCAACGGGCAGTTTTCTCACAAAGACAACGGGGTGTATGATTTATGTGGAGATGGGGTGGAGCTACACTACAACAAAGAATATTCATGCTGGATATCTGGCATTAGGTTCGTCCCTCGGTGCTGTTACATGCTGCGAGATATATGAGTATACGTATCGATGGCTGGCTTTGATATGTTGTTGTAGTGCGGCGTGCGTGGCCTATTACTGGAAATGTCAAGACATGCCAATCATCATCAAATCGGGGGAGACGCGCATCAAGGAAGGTGTTGATCATCATCCCAAGGCCTTTTGCACCCATGGTCATTGACATATATGCGGAGGAGACACTCGAGGCAATTGCCAAAACGCAGAGCGCGGAGGGCGCACTGACGGTTCATGATGTGTATGAGGTGATTGACAGCGAATGCAAGCAGTCCAAAGCGCGCCGTGACTTACAACATCAGGTGTGCACCCACTGTCAACATGAAGTGGGCATGCTGGCATGTGATTGGCTGCTGCCGGTATATAACACAACTTGCATGCACAATGTGAGATGATAGACCACATATATACATCGGCGCCTTCTTTGCTGACGTGCTTGGACGCTTCAAGACTATGAAGCGTGGTGGAATTCCATCGTGGCACGGCTGCTCTACTGTCTGCTACATTGCACATCGGGCAGGGACAAGAAAAAGGTGTGACCGTTCATGCGTTATGTGTCTGCATGTAGATATCGTATTACTACTCTGGATGATGTTGATCATACATGGGCGGCTTCGGGTGCACGCATCAAGTACTACTTCGGAGTCTGTCGTCTAGACGCCCCTTAGTGCGACGGCTATATACATACGGCGTTGCGTGCACATGGTGGTGATGGATGCAGCGAAGGGGAAGACTGCCGACGATGACTACGAACCTAGCATTGCCCACTGGGGGGATGCCCACTTGCAGCTGTCCAGCGCAGATATGCGGTATCTGGCAGTGGAGGCCGGCGTTGGGCGCATCGTACCCACGATAGCCGGCACTTCGGGGCTGCCTCCATTTGTGCGTTGGTTGTTGTATGTAAGCTATGTTGACTTCTTGCCGCTGCCGATACCACATGCACTACTGTTGGGGGTAGTCAAGGACTTTTGGGAGTATGTCGGCACCTTGAAGGTTAGTGATCTTTTACATCGCTGTTGCTGCCCGCCTATGGTTCCTGGCGCAAGGGGCGTTGCTGATATGTGTGTGCCCTCCTATAATATGCGGCCCAAAGATGAAACTGAACCAGCACAATCTCGTCTGTCGAGTCCCAAGAGGCGGCCAGGGGCAGCACTACCCGCGACTCAAAGCTATGGATGGAGCGTACCGAGCCCCCCCCCCCGCCCCGCCCGCCTTTTGCCCTCATGCCCACTGTGTATGGGTTGCTGTCATATGAATATATGCCCTATGTCATATGCAGATGCGGGACGTGAAGTGCGTGGACAGAGGCAGTGGCACCTTTGACACGGAGCGGGCATACGGGCGGCAGTTATACGTGATGCACGCATCAAGTTCATGCGTGCAAGCCTGGACATAGCCTTCCCTAGCCTGCCTCTGTGGCGGCCAGGCTTGATGGGATAGTGGGAGGCCGTTGGCGCAGACGATGCACGCGGTGGATATGTTTGATGAGGGCACGGGACCGGGCTGCAGGGGCGCCTTTGTGGAGTCAGGCACCTCAGGCGCCCCATGGCCGGACTGCGAGGTGGCGCTGGCTAAGTACTGTGAAGGAACTGGCACACTGGAGCCTGAGCCGGCTTGGAAGCACGAATGTGAAACAATAAGGGGGGGGCTCAACCCCCATGAAATCAAGTGAACCCCCCCCCCCCCCCCGGTCCCATGCCGCCCTCAACCAATTAGTTGGAATCGTAACGCATCAGGTTACACGTCATAATCTTAACGCAGTATGTCCCGGTATATGCTCAACTTTCTACTACCATGTGACCCTCCTATTTACTGCATACCCTGTTGCGCGTTTCTACCCTGCTGCCCGTTGGCGCCTCGCTGCCCCGGCCGCAGCGCACTAGCGCCCAGCTGCCCCGGCGCGGCGGCGCGCTGGCGCCTCGCTGCCCCGGCCGTGCTAGCAAAGGAAATGCGGTTTGTGAAATCGATGTACATGAGTCGATTTCACTCATATCTGTGGTCAAGAATGATTTATTATCATTGTTGATTGTGATTAATGAGGTTGTTGCACTATCCCGCGGGTACATCTTGTATCACTAGTTCAAGATAGGGGAGGGGACATCGATCCTGGCTTCCTATGTATCGTACACAAGGACACAAGGACTGAAACGCAACCACCAGATAAAGGCAACCCCCCCTCTCCCCCCACGCTTGACTCCAAACGGCCTAAATAGTGTCGATTTGCTGAGTTCTGGTATACACTCACATGCAGGTTGTGCATGAGAAGCCCGAGACACGGAGGCATGTGGTGTTCAAGCACATGACATGGGACGAGCAGTGGGTGCCCACTAATGAGTACGGCAAGCATGCCATACTGCAATACATGCGTACCGAGGTGGAGCAGCATGACAACCACGTGTATGTTGGGGAAGTGTTGTACTTCCTGGAGGTGATCCACACCAACCATTTGGTGCCGGACCTCACCCTCGTTGTGTGCCGACTGCACGCAACTGAGCGCATGGTGATAGCAGCCCCCCCCCCCCCCCCCCCCCCCCCACCCCTCGGCATTGGTGTGTGGCAGAGCAAGGCGCCCCTTCGGCCAAACATTTGCAAGGGGCATGATGCCTTCCCATCGTGCTGAAGCACATCGAGGAGAAACTGTGATGCTTCTATGTTGATCCGGACATAGTGACAGATCAGCACTTATTCCGGTTTGGCATGTCCTCACATACATGATGTGGGGCAGTATGTGTGATGCAAATATAACACAATGACTCTGCACTACTAGCTGAATTTCCGCATAGTTGGTAAATGTAATCGATGAAAGTTGTGCTGCCCAGCAATTCCGCGCAGCGCCCCGGCGCCGCTGATGCCATGCGCACCCACCGTGCAAATAAATCTAGCCCGCCCTTGGCAATCGGAATCGACGGCGATTTTAAACAACCCCTGCCGGCAGTCAGTTCAGTACGAGGGACAGTAAAAGGAGGTGACAAACTTGGTACAGTCATAGGGGTAAGGCTTGTCAACGACTGTTACATAATGCTTAAGTTGCAGCGCACTATTGCATGCTGCTACTCGCTACTTTACTGTCTACGTGCAACTACGCCTCATCTTTAGCTTTAAGCACTTTGGCTAGTGGCCCAACTATGCCTCATCTATCCGCAGTCTTCTCTTTCAAGGGGGCGTGGAGCATCTCAAGAGCCGATTTCACTGCAAATTTCGTGAGTCGACCAGTATAGAACAAGATCTTAGCTGGCGGTATCTATCTGCCCATTTCATGATGGGAGTCGTTACAGCGGCCGCTGGCCCTGTGATCTCGTCCATGCCCCACGAGATGTTGGGGTATGGCAGGGAGCTTGCCCTGAGTGCTGCAATTGCACTTGTTGGGTGCGCATAACCGGGGACGATGCCACGCGCCAGGTCGTCGGCTTCGCGATTCTTGGCAGCCTCCATCAGTCTGCGCACGTTGGTCGGCGTGTCATGGGGATGGTTCAAGTGCATGGAGCGGGACAGCAGGGCCGTAGCCGCGAGCGCCATTGCCGTGAACAGCTTGAACTGGTCGACGAAAGCTTCCCGCAGCTTTGGGTTGATTCCCTTGTAATTCCTTCCCGATGCACACCTCCAAGGCGCGGTACATGTGAGCCCGCGCCGCAGCGAGCCATATCGAATCGACTTCGCTAAACAGCTCTAAATCAGAAACCCGGGTATCGTCCGTCGCGTCTATGAGGACGAACTTCCAGCCCCGGAGACCCTCTACCCCAACGGCGAGGATGCCGCTCGGCCATGTCTGTTCCTTGTCGAGAGAGGCAAACATGTTGGTGTCGGTCTTGCGGGTTGGAACCTACCCCGGCTCGAGATGGATGCACCCCCTCGCGATCAAGCGCCGGGCGAGGTAACAACTGAACTCCCTAGGGACAGTGTCGTACGATGCGGGCAGCCCGTTGGCCATACTGGGCGAGGCGAGGAACCGTGGATATGGTGGGTAACGCTGGGTGCCGGCGGCGGGTGGGTGCTGGTCGAGTGCATGGGTTTGGGTTCCGTAGCTTGGAGAAGCCGACAACTTTGCTGCACTACAAGTCGTTGGCAGTGGCCCTGACGTATCGTCAGCCGCTTGTCTCAATGTTTGGGCTTGTGCAGACGCGTACAATCGATTGAAAAGCGGAGCACGCCAGATATCACGACCCATTCTCCGTTGAGAGGTACCTACGGCCGAATTACGACTCTGTCGCAAATGTGTGTCGAATGTGTTCTCATGTAAACGCTAAATAGGGTATATATACGGGACATTACGCGATGGCTACGCAGCAAGGCGGAGTGCGCTATATAACATCGGAGCGCGATGAGACGTCGTTCATGCGCGGCACCGGACTTAGTTTTTTTGAAAGCAGCAGCTGCGCTCACCTGACGCACATTCGCACCCGCTAGACAGTACCGTAGTTGCTCGTCCCCCAACACGCACCCTCCATCACGGCCACCCACGCCAAGCTAATTCCAGGCTTCCCCTACGGAAAAGTTGTGAGGTCTGAGGGCATGACCATGCCCCTCGGTGCGCTGTGCAGCACGGGCCGCATCGTTGAGGACGTGCGGCATGCATTGTTCCGCGGCCATGCGATCAACATCCATATCCGCGTTCACCCAGAGCAACTCCCGGGCGAGGATGCGTTCGGCTATGCTTTCGCGGACATATTGAACAACAGGGCTGAGCGAAAGCAGTATGAAGCAGCCGGGAAGACGCTCCTACTTGAGGCGGGTTTTCAAGTGCTGTCCGATGAGGGTGTCGTCACGGAGTATTTTACCTCGTGCGTACCCGACGCGACGACGCGTGCCCAGATCTTGAACACATCATCCGAGGCGGCGCCCTCCCCCCCCCCCCCCCCCCCCCCCCGCCCCCCGCGCGCGCAGGATTTGACATGGGCACTGGGACATTAAGAACGCCTCCGCCGACGGTCCGTCCCATACTCTCACTACGAGCAGGGGGCTGGAGTCCATCCTGAAAGGTACACTGAGTCGGCGGGTGGCTGACATGACTGCCTAGAGGATTTGAATTTCACATGCGTTGACCGCCTCGTGCCGCGTTTTTGCTGTTGCTCCAGCAGCCAAGGACAAGGCGGTGCTGTCGGCTGTCTTTGACGATTGCTAGCCGCGCGACACTCAGATGGGGATCCCTTACCCTCTGAAGAAGACGCTGAGGTTTCCCATCGCCGCGCCCCCGTACATCGAGCGGACATGCTACGCTACCTTCAACTACCGTGCTGGCTACACAGCCGCAAACCACATCTACGCCAAGGAGACCGTCATGGCCGCGTTCCGAGAGTACACCCCCTCCCCCTTCCTCCCAACCCCACTGCGACCATCCTTGTGGGTTGTGCTGACGGTGCACCTTGTGATGTACAAAAAGCAGGGGAACGTGAGGAACTACCACGTTCGGCACTACTTCCAAGATGTGGGCAAGGACGGCCAAGCAGGTAGGGAGAAGGGGGCATTGCCGAGCGCGGACCGACTCGTGAAGACCCTCGACCTTGCAGAGGCATGGCAGCAGAGCGAGTTGGGGAGGTGCTACCAAGCCGGCAAGTGCCCACCCCTTCTAACGTGATGTTGAAGGGCGAGGAGGAGATCTACGAGGTGACGCCGCACTGGGGAGCCGCAGGTGCGTCGCCGCGTTTGTTTCGCACTTGTTCGATTACAAAGCCACCGCCGCCGCGACAAGTAATCAACACGCATACTGACTTTCGGAGTTGCTGTGTCAGACCCCGCCCAGTCCCTACACTTGGCGGTAAGCCGATCGTATCGAGTAGTGTTCAACGCAACAAGATCGTATCGCTGCCGCTGGCGGGCACCGCTGCGTCATCAAAGCTTCACGGCTTGGTGGGCGTGCTGGCGCAGCAGCAGAAGAGGGCGGGCGGCATCGTCAAGCACAACATTAACGCGGTCAAGAAAACGGCGGCCAAGCAAGCCGTCCCCGGCGACAACGTCGACGAGGGCAGTAGCCCGGAGCCCCCGGCCAAGAAGGCCAAGCAGCCCGCCAAGCCGGTGGCTGGAGGGCCGGCCCGGGAGGGCCGGGGTGGTGCATGAGCCAGGGCGGGTGGTGGGGCGTTCGGGTCGCCGGGCGGCCTCCATGCCGCCGTAGCCGCCGCTGCCTCCACCCGCGAGCAGCAGGCCGGCCGCTGTGACGGTCCCTGCCGAAACCGGATGTAAATGATTTATTCCGCCCGCCCACTACCGCGCGCCTCCCCGCCCAATGCCGCGCGCGCGCTGACTAGCTGTGCAGCGCACGCGCTATCGCGGACTAGGCCAGAGCGCAGCGAGATTGTCGGGCTACTAGAGGCAGATCCTTAAACAGTCCGTTGTTGATGATGCGTCGTGATGATGAGTCAGTGATATTATATGCGCAGTGCAGTTAGGTGCATTTTATGACGAGTATGTCGCGGAATGACTATCTACATACGAGTGTCATTACACTGGTAGGATTACAGGATAAATACAGGGTTTAACAGTATGATTTCGAAGTCGTGCGGGAGCCTACATGCAGTGGCCACCACAGCGCGCGGCAAATGGTGTGGGGCGCCGCCGTAGGCGGGAGACGGCGCCTTAATTCCGCGATAGGTCCGGTCTATTTCGCGCCGACGCTCGCGCCGTCAACATCGTCTCCCGTTCGCGTATATTCTGCGCTTACGCCTCGATCGAGGTTCCTAACCTCTCGGCGCGAGACCCCTTCTATCACTCATGACATCTTCCGCCTTCGTTTGGTCAGCACCCTTGCCGACTCCCCACGCTCGCACTCGTAAACGAACCGTGTTTAAGTTGGCAAAACCATAATCGATTGCATGTTGAAATTAACTAAACGTGTTTATGGGGTTTCCCAACACTTTGACTGTCCTAGTGCGACCCGTACGGTCTGTTGGTGGTTTCAACCAGTTAGGTTATCGGTACCATCGGGTTTCAGTACGGCCTGCCCCTCCGCCCGTGAGCCCTGCGCTCCCGGGCGGGGAGCTACTCATGACAGCCACCAGCAGCTCGTCTACCATCTTCCAGCTCGCTGCCTTCGGCAGCGCCTTCCCGTTTCCGCCTCCGCCCTGCGGGCTCCTCCTCTGAGTCCCCCCCCCCCCCCCCCCCCCCCACTTCGCTGAGCCTTCCTCGCAAAAAATGGCGCCATCTTGTAAATTGGCCTCCGCACCATTTTCGGCAAAACCAGACTCGATTGCATGTTGAAATCGTACAGCACCTGCCCTGCATGTGGCGGAGGTGAATCTGAGACTATCGAACATATGTTGGTGGAGTGCCCGCGGTGGGGGTATCACCGTCATAATTTTGGGTTGTTAGTTCCGGAGTTCAGGGATTTTATTAGTAGTCAGGTTAGTGCGTTAACGCCTGAGGACTTAACTGCCTTTATTTTGGGCGGGGTCCCCCCCTCCCTTCACGGCGCCCTGGATTTTACTGGGAATGGGAAATTTTTCCAGCTATGGCGTCGGGCCCTCCCTCACATTGCCTTTTTTGTTGCACATGTATCGCACTCCCGAAATGCTTTGCTCCGCGGGTTGGGGCGGCTTGCCCCAACTCGCATTACTCGAATGGGCCGACGCCCAAACGGGTAGGGCGGACCTTTCGTGGTCAGTGCCGGGTATTTTGATGGCAGTGTTTTAGACGGTGATCCAACAGTGTTGGAAATTCCGACACTGGCCTTTAATTAGTCTTGCGAAATGCTTCGGCAATTTGCTTGATGACCATAACGGCGCGTCGCCTACCCAGGGCTTTCCGTAACTGGATTATTTTTTTAATCCGTAACTGGATTGCTGCCTAAACGGCCGTCGTAGAGACGCTGCAAGGGCTTCACTGGTGCCAGTCCTGTCCCGGGGGCGAAAAAACAAAAAACCTGGCGCAGCCTGCTGGCGGGTTCTGAGACGACATCCACATCCGCATATTGTCGCGCGTCACTCTGGCCTCCGTCCTCCGATACTCAGAGCCCCAGCGCGCCACACTTGCAACGCCAGAACACTGAGAGAGAGCTGACTGCTGTCGCTCATATTATCGATACTCCACACAACGTTTCCTTCAACGTCCCACCCGACCTCACGACGTTGCTTTGCCGAGGCGGTGAGCGCGGGTCTCGGTGCGCGTACGATCCCAGTAGTCGCCGCTAGGTATCACATTTCGTCCGTACCTGTAGCAATAGCCATTCCTCCCAGGACGCGAACATCAAAGCACTATGTCGTGCCACGCCTGGAAAGCAGCCGAGACAGACCATGTATCCGCTCGAGAAATTTTGGAGGCTGTCGAGAGAAGCTGTCCAAGCTCACCGGTGAGCCTCTGCCCAGTGCCACCATATCATTCGCGTCTTCGCCTGCACCGGGGTTGGTCTTCACCTTCACGGAGGGGGTGATGACGAGTTGTCAGGCGCGCATAATCCGACCCGCCCCGGCAGCGCCAGCGGGTTTGGTTACCCGGGGCATCATCGGTCCGCGGTAGCTTCCAGGTACCAGGCAGGACCAGTAATAAGGACAGTGCTGATGATCTTTTTCTCTATATGGCGCTACTGCTTTCAGCGGCGGATTTTTGAGTAATACAGGGTACTGCCCTTTTTATTGTTGTTCACACCAGTACCGGTAGTTCACACCAGTAGTCGCCAACGTACCCTTACCCATACCGCTATGGGGTTATGCAGCTTACTCGTAGTATAGCGACAATCCTGTCGCAGCAGTAGTGACTGAGGATTATAATGATATGTAATCTTTTTCGGTAAATAGCGGTAGTGGAGAGTACGTACACAGGTAGGCATTCTGAAGGCGCCGTCGGTTCGATGATATGAGCTCGGTCGCGCCAGCTTCGGCCGTCGTCTCACGAGGGTCGACGGCTGCCAGAAGGCCGGCCACCAGGTTCACCCTCAACCCTGTCGACTGCCCCTCGACACCAGGCCAGAGTCCAATTCATGGACACTACAGATTCAAACAGGCGGAGGAGGCTGATGTCCAACAGCCTGCCAGAGATTTCTGTGGCACCCAGGCATTCCGCTTCGGATGGCTCGGCCGCGCCCGCCAGGGTGAGTCACTGCATCGGCCACTTTCAGGCGCGCAGAGGCAATCACAGCACACTGGGCGGGAAATCACAGCGGTGCTGCTGCCGGCACATGAACCAGCCAGCTGTGTGTCGGCGGCTGGGATGGTGTCCCTTAGCCCCTCCGTGCCACATCACCCGCAGGAGTCCAAGGCCAAGCATGCCATCCGCAAGGCCAAGACGTTGGATGAGAAGGAGTTCAAGGCCCGCAGTGCCGGCGCGGGCTTGACCCCCACTCAACCCTCAGGCGGCGGGTTCGTCGCACCCCCCTACCCCCCCCCCCCCCCCACGGGCCCCCATTTCCGCCGCCCCCGTGCGGCGTGCATGAGCATGCGCACCCATGCACGCCCTCAGAGACCCTACCACACCCTCCACTCTCCACATGCTGGGCTTGACCCCCCCCCCCCCCCCCTTCCCCTCCCCGCCCCCCCCCTTTACCCCACCTCTGCCTGCAGCGTCGGATCGTTCCGGCGAGCATCAATTAGCAACACGACCACTAGTGGCAGCACTAGGCAGAGCCGCAACTCTACGGAAAGCCCTATGCAGCCTCGCATCCATCGCTCCAGATCGATGGCCGGGGAGGTGACAGGGAGCAAGACCACGGTCAGTTGCCCTCTCTGCAACCATCCTGTGCGTTTTGGCACTGCTCGCCCTCCCCACTTATCCCTGCCCCGCATGACCACCTCCAAGCTGACTGTAGCTGCTTGCTGCAGGGATGCACCTGCTGCGTGGAGCTATCTAGGAAGCTGAAGGAGGCACAGGATCGCTTGGTGGAGGAGACGGCGATGTTGGAGGACTGGCGGAGGCGGGGCGCAGAGCTGCAACGTGCCAACGCCGCCCTCAAGGTGCGCCAGCCCTCGCGTGCCACCCGCCAGCGCATGGGAGCCGGCCGCCCTGCAACGCCTCCTGATGCGGCGGCTCGCTTCGCAGGAGGAGCTCGCGGATGCCAAGCAGGCGAGTGCGGACTCGGAGGAGGTGTTCCAGCTCAGCATGGAGCTCAAGAAGGTGAAGCAGTCCCTGGCGTCCTCCAATTACGAGAGCACCATGGCGCGGAAGATGCAGGTGCGGTGCCCGCCCCCTGTACTGTGAGCTGTCTGAGCATGCCAGTTCATATACAGTGATGATGAACATTGCGGAAAAGACCACACCTTGACCTTCACAGCTAATGCGGGAGAACTACCGATAGTGTGAGGAATATGGGTGCCAACGCAATAGCATGAACACTGCGAATAGTACTCTGCCCTACCTGTCAGACACCCAATGTAGACAAAGCTACCTGGTACAGCGGAAATATAGGGGGGGGGGGGGGGGTCATCTAGGTTGCGGGCAAGCCCGATTTCAGCCATCTAATATGGTTTCTTATGGGTGAGCCGGCACCTGACCAACCAGTGGCTTAGCATGGGAGTTCGGCAATTAGAATAGAAAAGAAAAGGGGAAAATGACTTCATAATTTGGCTTTTTCTTGACAGGTATGTTTTAGCCGTATTGTGAATCAATTTCGGAAAGCACTTAGTATTATTTCTGATTCAGTATTGCCCATTTTTCAGGACAAGTCTACGTACATTATTTTTAACTACATAGCATGACAGGAATGCGGACCGGCGCAATACTATAAGATTACGTCAACAGTTTCTACTGGTATCGTGTCGGCGTATTCCTACTTCCTGGTACCGGTATTGTTAGTAAAACACCTTTCTGGTATACAGTCTTATGGTATCTATATACGGCCCGATCGGTATCCAAGGTTTACTGATCCTTAATATACACTAGTGGTACTCACAGTGGTACCAGACTACCAGTATACCGTATACTACATCATTGCGCGTATACAATCACTTCGTTGCGATGGGACTTCAGCAATAATATGATAGTATATTCAGAACAGGAGAATAATACTACAGGTGATAGCAGCAGAACATAATTGGAAAACGCTAGAGGGGTGGCAAAATACGGCCAGAGCAGGCCCCACCATTTAATGCTTTTGACACCTACCGCTAGTATGAAATACCATGTATGAAGTTGCCTGTAGTGTGAGGAATATGGGTGCTGACGCAATGGTAAAAACACTGCAAATAAGACTCTGCCCTACCTGCCAGAGGTCCAATGTAGACGAGACTCCAGCGCATCTTTAGCCGGAGATCATCCAGGCTGTAGGCCAGCCCAATTTGAGCGATATAATTTGGTTTCGTACTTAGGTAAGTCGGCACCCGGCTGAAGTGCCTCGTCAAATGTATGATGAGGAAACAGTACTCCCATGAAAATGGGCATAGGTTGCTGACGCCCCTGGTTGATCAAGAGGAACTTCTTTGGTTCTTGCAATCGCCTCGACACTGCTCGCAACAATGATTGACGGCATCTCCGCAGCATTGGGACATTCGTTTCTGCACCACTGTGTGTTTGTGAAAGCCATGGGATGAAAGCTTTGAGAGTGCTGTGTCTGACATCGCAATCTGCGCCTCTCAGGATGAAATGGGCAAGAAGTTGGCGGAAGCGCGGGCCGAGTGCCGGAAGATCCAAGCGCAGGGGGATGCCGTCCGGGAGCAGCTGCTCAAGATGCAGTCGTTCTGGGGGCCGCTGGAAGCCAAGACAGCGGAGAACATGCGCGGGGATGCGATGGCCCATATCGAGAAGTGCCTCAAGTGCGGGCCACCTTTGTGTCCAGCACCCCTCCACATCGCTGCCTCCACATCCATGAGCAGCCCCCCCCCCCCCCCCCCTCCCTGACGTGTGTGCGTGCGCCCCTGGCGCGACATAGGGACTACCAGACGCTGCCGTACCGGGAGTGTGCCACCATGGTGGACGTGCTGCGCAACAAGTACCTGCCCAACAACAACCAACACCTGCCAGCGCTGCACGCCTGGTTTTTTGAGCCCATCCTCAAGGTGCGGATCGTCTGCAGCCCCGCTTGCAGTGGTGCATTATCATTAACATTGCCAATACTAGTGAGTAGGTGGCAAAAATATCAAATGGGGGGGCCTGCCCTGCAGTGTATTGCCACCTTTCTAGCCTCATTTTCCAAATCTATTCCGCAATACCCTACACTACCCCATTACGAGTACCAGGACCTGCGGTATTATCAGCGGCTTCTATTTATCTCCTAGTAGTGCTTTTATCGGTTGGATTTGTATGTATATGTACTTCTGGTCTTTTGTAATTCACACCAGTACTGTACCATAAACTGCCGGCGGTACCGCCGCTGATGACGATTACAGGTGGCGACAGCTGCTGGTAGGGGTACGAGTAAGTCAGGGCGTTTAATATTGAAATAATCTGTATCACTGGTACTGACTGGCCTGTACTACACCCGCAACATATATTGAAAACAATGATGGATATCCGCGGCAGGCGATGATATACGCGCCGGCACCGGACAGGTGATACGACCTAGAACAATCGCTGGTAATCGATATATCATCGAATGCCTGGTGATAATAATCGCAATTTTATCGTTGCGCAATTTTATGGTACGCATTCCTGCAACTTTATCTGACTTGGAGACATGTATATGTGTATTTTTTTCTTACTATATGGACAGTACACAATAAAGAATGCCCTTAGTGCTATATGGAATCGATTCTCAATACAACTGAGGTGTATCAGTGTTTATTTTTTCAAGAAATGGCAAAGTATCAACAAATAATCTATTCTATTTCTATTCTTTTACATCCTCTTTCTACTTTAATTGCGCCATCTGCATCCTAATGAACTGGTATGATTATTATTGTTGTTTATTGTTGTTATTAATATCATTTTCATTTTCATCATCACCATCATTATTATTATCATCATTATCATCAATTTACCGTTATGGCTGCCGGCGCGGTGGTAAAAGCATTGCGAATAAAAACTGCAACGCTGGCCTGCTAGAGGTCAAATCCAGACGAAACTTTAGAGACCTATAGCCAGCGTTTTTTTTCTAGGCTGAACGCAAGCCGAATATGAGGCCTATAAAACCATAGATAGGCGCGTCAGCACCTGCGGATATCTTTATAAAAACGTCGATAGTTTTACCATAAAACGCCCTGCGAAAAGGGACAGTGCCAAAAACGTAAAAATCGATGCGTGCCTTGACATTCTGAATATTTAGTATCGGAACTTTTATATATGCATCCAGACAAACGTGTGTGTGTGTGTGTGTGTGTGTATGTGGCGCTTGAGCCCCGGCTGCCGCGCGGGCCTGACCCACCCACCGCTGCCCCTGCAGCTGATTCAGGAGAAGGGGCGAGCCGCGCTGCTGCGCTCGCAGGCCGTCATCCCGGAAGGCCTGCAGGACGAGCTGGCCGCGGAGGCGCGGAGCCGCGTCCGGGAGCAGATGCGGCGCACCAACCGCCTCATGTACGGCATGGGCGGCAGACCCGCCCAGAGGCCGGCCAGGGCGCACTAGTCGCCGCGGGCGACGAACGGCTTTAGGGTTTTAAAGATAAACCCCTAAAACCCTAAAGCCGTTTAGCGGGGCGCCGCCCTCCCGGAGACTGCAGATCGAACCCGGCGCCCTCACCTCGTTCTACCTACACCGCACTAGTACAGATCCTCGAACTGGTTCGATGCTCCAGCTCTACTTCGCAACTGCTACTACGCAAGCCTGACCTGAAGCAGAAGCAGGACTCGTAGCTTGTTATGATGTAGAACAGTCTTTGATGGGGTTTCCCCCCTTTCTTTGTTACCTCGTGTAGTTACGTACACGTAATCACTGTAATCAACCATACCGTGTGATGTGGCCCGTGCAGCAGCACCCATCGAGAGCTCCCGTTCCCGGGCGGCACTTGGCAGCCCATAAAGTGTTACTCTCCGCCGCCGCCGGGAGGGAGGCCCGTACAAGGCCAGTCTGCACCTCGTACGCAGATCGGATGCAAGCGCCAGATCGGATGAAAGTCAGAAGAGCGCATGACAACTCCGTATTGGCGTTGGCAAGAGCAGGCTGACAGTCCCTGGGTACCGTAGAATTAAACAGGGTCTGTAGGGCCAAACAACAACAAACTGTTTGGCACTATCGCGCCGGAAAAGTCGTGATGTATTCGTAATCAATTCTGAATCACTTTCTCGCCTAGTGGTTTTTCCTCTGTGAGGGGGGGGGGGGGGGGGGGGGGGGGGGGGGGGGCAAAAGCGTTCTCCATCCGCACACCGTTTGTGTTTGTACGGTGCGTATACCAATGTCGTAAAGTATGTTACAAGTATTAATGCAGGCGGCCGAAAAGGTCTACGCATGGGGGAGGGGGAGGGGGGGTCTACATTGTGCTTTAGTCATGCCCTATGTTGTTACTTGGTGGGGCAGTTTGGCTGTGCGGTGGGTGGTATACTGTTAGCCGCCGCCGCAGCTTGGCGCTACTTGTCAACTGAATGTATGTAAGCGAGGGCAACCCCGCAGTCAGCCAGGCACGGCGGGCGGGACGTCCCTGCGGCGGCGGCGAGGCGTCCCTCTCACGATCGGCAGCCTGTTCCGGGCTGGCCTTAGGCTGCCCAGCCCAGCTCCCTGCCAGCGGGCGGGCGCTTGGCGAGCAGCAGCGCGGCCAGCAGCATGAGCAGGACCGCGGCGGCGCACATGCCGCCCGGGAGCACCTCCGCAACCGACATCCCCTGCCAGCCGAGCGGTGAGTGGCGTCAGGCTCCAGCGCCGTATGAGGGCCCGCTTTACCCTACAAGAACCCTTAGCCGCAGCCTCTGATTGGGCTGGCATGCAAGCTATAAGAACATTCACTCCAGGTCCGCGATAGTCCCATCGGTGCTTGACCTCTGCTTCTTGTTTGCAGTGACCGTGCCGGGTGGCAGCTATATTAGGAGGGGACAGGCCAGGACTGTATATGAGGAAACCCTGGTCAGTGAGGAATAGGGTATGGGTTAGGGACGGGCAGGTGGGGGGGGAGGGGGGGGGTACAAAAAAGCAAAAAGCAAAATAAAAGGGAGAAAGGGAAATACGCCCGATAGCTGGGGGAGCTGGCCTCCAGAGGGCTGCACGCTACGCGCTGTAATTAGTGGACCCTATGCAGGCGCGTGCCGCCGGGCGGTAAGACACCTGGCCTGGTGAGCATCTGAGAGTAGCAGGAACAATAATGTAAGAAATATGTAATTCCAATGTGCCGGCGCCCGTACCTGCTGGACGTAGTGGTAAGCCAGGCCAAAGGCGCCTGTGCCAAGCGCAACCAGGCCGGCGCACAGAGTGTTGATGGCTGCCCGCCCGGAGCCCTGGCAACGCAACCACAACACCCGCCGGGCGTTCAGGTGTGGGCCTGGCTGGCCCGGACCGGGTAACCGCGACCGGGCGGTGAGCAGCTATGAGCGGCTAAAAGTGGGGAGGCAGCGTGGCAGGCTTTGCCGGCAGCTGAGCGGTGCGAACAGCCAGCGCATTGCACACACCGCACACAGGCGGCGGGGCAATGCGCGGTGCCGCACCTGCATCCTCTCCGGCCGCGGGCCGCTGGACGTCACAATCTTGCCCTGTGTAGCGATGCATCGGGGCTGTCAGCCAAGAGGGCTCCCAGGGAGTGGCTGCACCACCCACGAGCGCACCCTCCTGCACATCCGCGCAGTGCGTGCAGTGCCATCCCTCCGCCCATGAAGGCCTTCCGCATCTAAGCCATCACTTGTGGCATGCTGCAATTCGTAACATCGCACGGCCGGGGGCATGCCGCCACTAGCTGGCACCCCGAGTAGTCGCAGCCTCTTTAAGTCAAGCAGACAATTAAGTAAGTCAACGACACTGCTGCAGGGTTCTGTGAGCTGAGGTTGATGCCATGTTGAGGAATATCATCAGGAATGCATCCCTGGGGAGGAAGGGAGAGAGAGAAGAGAGAGAGAGGGTCTGCCTGGAGCTGGGGGTAATTCAAGAGAATCGCCGTATCCCAATTGGCCGCCCTTGCACGTATGATAAAAATAAACAAATGCATATGTGAAAAGCACTTCCGGAGTGTAAGCCGTAAATTGGGGCTGCACAATACCTCTATATGAACATTCGCAATGAGCCATGTATAGCCTCGTCGAAATTTGACCTTTGGCAGGCAGGGTGTTTGGGTGGGCGGTGCCTTGAGGGATACATGTGACACAAGTACTGGTGCGGGTGTGCCAATAAAAACAATGTGAATAAGAGCCTGCCAGAGGTCAAACGTAGACAAAACTAAAGCGAATGTTCTCACTGGTTGCATGCAAGCCCAATGCAAGCCTCGCAATACTGTACAAACACAAACGGTCCGAGGATAGATAGCGTCTTTGCCCCCCTCCCCCTTCCAAAAAAAAAGAGGAAAAACTATTAAAACGGAGAAACAAATCAGAATACAAATACATCACGGATATTCCGACGCAAAGGTGCAAAACAATTCGTTATTTTTGGGCGCCGCGGACCGTATTCAATTCTACGGCAAATGAACCTTCCATGACTAGTTCTATTATTGCACAGAATGGAACCAAATTGGGGAAGAAAAAGGTGGCGAACATCGGGGGGGGGGGTACCGGCATTACTATTTTCATTCTTGCACAGAATGGAAACAAATTAGGGAAAAAAGGGGGCGAACTTTGAGAGAGGGGGGGGGGGGGGGGGGGGGGCACACCCTGCCGCGCCCGATGCAGACTGCCATTGCCACCGTTACCGCTGTGGGGAGCACTGCGGCAGAGGAGACAGCAGGACGCGGCCACCGGGATAGCCGGAGTGCTCCGTGGCGTGTTGGGCTTGGCCGCATCCACCACCGCAGGCTCGGCTTCCTCTGCCCGTGGATTCCCCGCCGGCTCCGCGACCACCGCCGCGTTTTTGGGCACGGGGGCGCGTAGAGCATCGAGAGACTCCGCGATGCTGTGAATAGTCTACAGAGGAAAGGGAGAGTGGGGGGGGGGCAGGCAGGGGTCAGTGGCCGAGGCACCGCAGGACAGTGCATGTGGCCCGCCACATTAGGTACGCAGCAATGCCGTTTCGACATCTGCTTCAGCCCACTTGGCCCAACGCAACCGTATGGTCCGTTTGCCCTTGCCGATGTATTGGAAACCGATGCCAAGTTTCCGGCTAATGGTGGGATGCCCATGTAATAGTCCGATGACGCCCATGGCATGCGCCATTCGGGCCTTTTGCTTGCCGACACCTTGCCCCCTGCCGAAAGGCAAGCCGCCCCGGGATTCCAATGGCTCTGTCTGTTGTCCCGAAATGCGCCCACCGCCTCGGCTGCGAGCGCTCACTCATGGGATCACGTGGCATGCAAGCACCCCAAGGCATCCAATATCAACCCAAGGTCACGAGGCATGAGTCCCACCTTGGTAACCGGGTCAGTCCCCCGCTGCACGGAGCTCACCGCCGCGGCGATGGCGCCGGCCAGAAACACCACCGGAGCGCCGGCCGGGCGCTCCCACAGGAACGCCTTGCTCGCGTCGGTCTGCAGCGCCAAGAAGACAGCCAGGCATGCGATGGCGGCCGACGGGTGGCCCGGCCCGTCCACCGCGTCCAGGCCCACCACCATCAGCGTCGCGCAGGCGGCCAGGAAGGCGCGCAGTGTGTGCTCGTCCAGCAGCGGGTTGCCAAGATCGTCCTCCGGTGGCGCGGCTGACCCGTCACCACTGGGGTCCTCTGGCTGGCCGGGCTGGAAGCTCAGCTCTTTGATGGTGGACGCCGCTTGCGTCTCTGACGGAGAATGGGTCTGTGGTGGCCCAAAATGGGGGGGGGGGGGGGGGGGGGGGGGGGCACGCGAGCACGAGTATTGAATTTCCGCACGAGTGTGTTTTTACGAGTACCGCCTTGAATGTATTCTGCGGCACGGATTCTCCAATAGTCAATGGACAAGGAGGCGATTCAGGAAACGGGGAATGGTTATGGGGCACGCAGGAATGCGATGGGGCAACACGGCGGTGGGATGACGCCGCTGGTCCGTTGCAATGGTGGCGATACTGGCGACGTCGCGCGAACACATACCGTACTGCCGTTTTATTCAGAAAACTCATACTGTAGGAAGTAGCACGGCATACCCTGACATGCCTATTGTGTGATGCATGTCCATCATCTCCCGTTTGTGCAAAGAGTACAGGTAGTTGTGATTCTAGGCCGTCGTGAATAGTCGCTGATAAGCTACAAAAGTGCAAAGGGTTCACTGTTGCCAGCTCTATCCCGGGGCGATTTCTAGGAAGGAGCGCCGGATTGCACAATCCGCCGGCTACCCGAAAGCGGAAAGCGCAATTCCCGTCGTCACCGCCTTCAGGTAAGGCACCCCGTACCCGCAGGCCCCATACTGTGCAGACGCGGCGAGGTGCAATGCCGGTATGCCGCACCGTTGACACCACAGTGAGGGGGCGCTCCCGACTGAGGTCGCGGCGCTGAGGGGTGGCAGGCCGACGAGGCGGTAGAGCTCGGAGGGGGCGGTTGCTGCCTCCGCCGTTGCACAGACAGCCCCGGGGCGGCGCCACGGCGCCGCAGCGCTGCTGGAAGGTCATCGCGCCAGGAGGCCCCATTTTGAGGTTCATGACGCGGGGAGGGGGGTCGTGGACCGATCGGTGCCTGCCTGCTTGGCAGCGGAAGCGATGCTGCGAGCTGTGGTCGTCACTGCGGTGGGTGTGCTCCAGTGCTCCACTGCCGCTGCTCGCCGTGATATTTACGGTGTGCTACGCTACAGTCATCGTCGCAGCGCGGCGGTTCGGCGCGCCGCCTCGCGCGTCGGCTCGTCGAGCTACAGAAGCAGGTTCAGGTGTGAATTACAAAAAGGGCGGTAACAAGTCCACCTACTGCTGAAAGTAGTACTAAAAATCAACACATCAAGCCGCCTAAAAGCGGCCCGCATCCCGCTTGAGGCGGGATGGATGAGTGATGCGCACACGGTTCAGAGTCCGGGCCATGCGTGCACGTGTGTGTGTGGGTGATCCTCGGACGTGCTGTGCAGCTTCAGCAACGGGATGGCAGACGGATCTGCGCCGTCTGATGAGGCAGCGAGCGCGCTCTCGAGCGCGCGGCCACCAAGCTCAGGACCCCGAGGAAATCTCTTTCGAGCAAGGCCTCCTCGTGAGCCCGGGTGGTGCACCGAGTGCCCCGATGAGAGGGCACCCCGATCCGCAGCCAAGCATGCAATGCCGCGCACTGTGCGGCGCACCCCCTTGCTCACCCCACCCACTGTGCCGAAGACCATGCCCTTGTACTCCGACATATCCAGGATGTCTCGAAGAGGAGCCTACTCTCCGGGCTCCGTGTTGTGCCACGCCGCATCCCGCGCTGCCAACCCCCGTTGTATGTCGCCCAACAGGGAGCGCTCAAACCGATCCACAGCCGTGGCCCCGGGGCACTGCAGTGTACTTGACCCCGTGCGTGCCGCATAGTCTTGAACTCCAGCAGCGTGGACTTCAAGCTCCGGGGATCATAGCTCCCGGTCACGACGTTGAACGCCAGAAGGGAGAGCTCTGCGTCCGGCACTAGGTCCTTGAGTTCATCCTTGGGTACGGTGTTGCCTAGAGGCACTACCTGCTGGAACAAGTCATCCACCTCCCGCCGTACAGCGATACCTAGGTCGTGAACACAGTGATCGCGGAAGGCATCTGCGATAGCGTCGTGCTGTACACGCCAGTGAGCGTCTCCAGGCGCCGGGCGATTCATGAGTGCGTCGCCGTATAGGTCAACAGTGACGGGGTTGTGCTTCGTCGAGGGCAGAATGATATGGCTCCCAACCACCGGGGCCAAGCACGGGCTAGGCAGAAAGCAGCATGTACATACAGGTACGGGTACCGAAAAATACCCGGTACTGGGAGTGCCCGCGAGGCGCGCAGCGCGCAGTGCGAGTATACGAGTACCAGTACGAGAACTGGGTACCGACAACATGAAGCACAGCAAGCAGCGCAAGGGTGCTTAATTAATTCATCGCGTCGGCAATATTTGCTCTTGCTGAGGATTAATTGCTCTTCCTCTTGCTATAAATTAAGCATGTTGTTATTTACTGAGGATTGCCCGCGCTGCAGCTACACTCATCTGATGTTAAGAACCCGCCGAGTGTGATGAGTGATTTTCAGGAGAATGGGTTGCCGGGTAATTGTTCAGTTTTATCGCACAAGTCAACTATATCCGTTATACTATCCGCTATGTTCGAGCCTTGCAGACTCGCAGAGCAAGGCGTGCCGTTTTAATATGCTGATGAAAAAGGTTGTGCCATGTATGAAACTAACCAACCAAACTATTAAGAAGAGCATTTTCTATTGGATGGAAGTTCTGCAATTATAGAATAGATCGAAATATATATATTTATTATATATAATAGAAATAAATATATATACAGAATAATAGAAAATGACAACATATAATAAGGATTCTGTAATATAGAATATAATGAAAAATGTGTTGACAATTATTTGGATTTATTGGAAAGAAACCTGACAGGTTCATCTTAGTCGTATTGCGAATCGATTCCGGATAGCACTAAGTACATTTTGAGTATGTATTACCCATTTTGAGTATTGATTCGTTAACGTTCATTGCTTACAATTTTCGGTCAGTCGACGACTACTCGTAAACCAACAGTTGCGGGCAGTTCAAAGTCTGGCACTTAGCTGCGTGGTATACGTACCGGACTTCATAAAATCAGACTGTGCGTCAATAAACAAATCCACAAATCCACCGTTGAAAACACGAGGAGACCAAGAAAATTAAAGCACTAATGTACTTAGTTAGCTAATCCCGTACAAGCGATTACTCGGTGGCGTATATCGCTAGCGCAGCAGCGGCCCGTAGGAAGCCTTATATTGACCGGGGCGAGAGGGGAGTCAATATGGGGGGCGGTAGCAGACATGTAATCAAGCCAAAATATCAAATCTCCAGTCCTGCTACCTCATTATATTGACCGTGCGCCATGACAAGTACATCCGGTGGTAATTATCACTGTGGTGAATCACGGTGGTGAATAGTGAGATTCAGATGTGACGTAAATGTGCCCTACTGGTGACGAACGACGACATACGGGGACGATACGGGACGGACGAGGGACGTGGATTTCATACCCAGTAGCGACGACTATCGCGCGCGACCTGTAAAGTACTATATGAATTTCTCGTTTCCATAATTTCATCAAATTGATATGCGCACGCGGGCTCGCGTGTCGCCCGCCGACGCGGAGCACCCGGGCTAAGTACAGGCGGATGTACGCACTCATTGCACATCGCCGCACATCGCTGCACATCGCTGCACACCGCGGGGTCGTTGGCGTCGCAGTGCGCCACGCTGGCGGGCCGCGCCCCCGGCCCCTGCCAAGGAGTAATCACGATAAGTACTGGCACGGCCGACTCTCGCACAGCAATGGTGCTTAGTTCGCGCGAAGCGTTGCGGCACAGCATGCATGTGCCGGCAGGGTGCCGGGAGTGCTTGGCAAACCCGGATCGCAGGCTGCCGGCATGCGATCATGGCTTGCGCGGCAGTCACGGCGGAGGTGTGGGCCGGTGTCGCGGAGGCGCTTTTATTACATTGCTGGGCATCACTTCGCCGTTGTGGGCGGTGCCCACCACAAAACAGCTCCTGCCTAATGTTCTATACATATGAAATTCAGACTTTAGGGGGGCGGCTAGGGCACCTTCGTGAGGTCTGCCACAGTTGGAAGCCGCGCCAAGTGTTCCCTGGAAGCTGTGAGGATACTGTGCCTCCTTGGGCTTACCGTTGGGAAATACCCCTCGCGCCACTTATGAATGGGTTTCATGTGCGCAAGCCTTGGCGGGGAAGTCGCGGTCCACGTCAAAGGGGCATAGGGGAGGAAAGACCCGACGTGGTGCGTGCTCCCGGGGATTGCCGCTCTGTCTGTCTCCCACTTGTGGGCTTCCTTTGTGATGTCGGACAGGAACCGGCTGAATCTGTCCGTGTGAATCCATGTGTGGGTGAGGGTTTCTTGCACCACGCGTGCGGTCAGCCGCATGAGTTGGAACAGCGGGAACTGCTCCGCATGGGCCCCAGCGAGGAGAGGCTCCATAGCCCCGTCGTCATCGTGCTCGACGAGTACAGCGGCCTGCTTCGCAACGATCTCGAGCATATCCTCGGCGCCTTGCAGCCACACCGAATCCGAACCGCGGAGGTATGTGAGACTCGTATGAGCGTCGACGATGTCCCCGTCCAGATCGGGCTGATCAAGCAGGAAGAGCTTGTACTGGGCGAGGGCGTCAGCGCCGACATCCAACAAAGTGTGCCAGTGCCAAGCGTGGCGCAGGGAGCGGTAGAGGGCCGGGTTGCTGGACTGGGTGGGAGTCCAGCCGCCGGGGAGATGGATGTATTCCCCTCTCAATGCCTCCACAGCTCCAGGCGTACGGGGTCATAGGTACCACCACCGTGTAGCCACCGCTCGAGGTAGGCTTGCAACCTCGTCGTCGCATCTTCCTCAGCGAGGAGCTCGGGGGAATTAACACTGTTTGATATGGCGGCAGGTTTATGGGGGGGGGGGGGGGGGGGTCTTGGGTGCCCACGCACGGGGATTTGCGGCGCTGGGTGGAGCGGCGGACACTCACCCGTTCCGCCTCTACATGTCGTGCACACCGCTGCTGCACACCGCTGCCGCACACCGGTGCGCATATTCGTCGCGCACATATACACGCGCCCTACCGCATATATTATCCCGGGTTCACTCGGTGAAACCACGTATTCAAAACGCCGTGCTGCTTCAACAATATACACTGCGAAATTACCCCGACACAATGCCGCACCGACCTGCCCTTCACAATACATGCATACCAGTAGTAGTGGCGCGCTGCTCCTCGCCTCCGCTGTGTCATTGACTGCCCCGGAAGGCGGTCGTCGACTGGGTGTTAGTTTCTCCACCTCCCCCCCCCCCCCCCCCCCCCCCCCCCCGCTTTCACCGCTCACAGCGCCATGGCAGACCTCGTCTCCCGGGCAAAAGCCATCGTTATCACAAAGAAAACCCGTGCAGAGGTGCCCTTATGCCTGGTGTTCGCGGCGCAGTCCGTGGAGACAATGGTTGCCCACGCGGCAAAGTCGCAACCAGCAGATCTGCGGGTCTACCCCTCAGAAGACGACGCCAGGAAGGGTTCCTGGGGCGCACCTCTGCAGGAGTTTGCAGCCCGGCTTAGGAACCAATCCGGCGGGGGGCCGCTGCGACAACAACTCGAGGCCGCGCAGTACACGCTGCCAGAGGGGGTGCTGGCCTTCTATGTCACGCCCGCAGATCGCACCGGCATCACGGACCCCTCCAGCGCTGCTGGGGCTGCCTCGTCCTCCTCAACAAGGTCGCGCGCCAGCACCGACACCATCACTGTCATGCGTGCAGAGATCCAGGCCGTATGGCCACGAGATGATGACGACGTGTACTTGCCGGTGCAAGGTGCGTTGGGCGAGGTTGTTGCCCCTGACTGGGCGGCGGGCCTTGTTGTCTCGCGTGTCCGCGCCGCCGGCATCGAGGGGGACGAGAAAGACATGAGGAAACGCGTGACAAGGTGGGCGCGCAACAAAACACTCCATCCTCCACATTAGCACGCACCCACTCGTGGCTAACTTGTGCCGCGCGCATGTTCGTCCGGGAGCGCCGTAAGGCCCACCTCAACGCCAAGGCTTCCACAGTGCCAGCGGCGCAACTCGTGGTGGCCGAGGAGGCCGCATCCTCAGCCGCTTGGAGGCGAAACGATTGTGGCTTGTTGTGGGCGTCCGGGCACAGGGGGCGTCCCGACGCCAAGGCAAGGAAGCTCATGGCGGCGTCGTCGACGGCACAGCCTCCCGGGGTGGCGAAGACACTGACGGCCGCCGTTCTCCCTCCGGACGCGCCGCTGCCCCCGCCCACCCCTAACTGAGAAGGAGCTGTGCTGGATGAACGCCGCCGACAAGAAGCAGTCGGACGCCGACAAGAAGCGGAAGAGGCCAGTGAAGAAGCGCCCAGGTAAGAAACTGACGGTCGCGGAGTCGGAGGCGGAGTCGGAGGCGGAGGCGGAGGCGGAGGCAGCGAGGTCGAGGCGGGTCCCCCGGGCACGCAAGAACAAGAACAAGCAGTAGCTCCCCCCCCCCCCCCCCCCCCTCCCCTCACCCCCCCCCCCCCCCCCAGGCGGGAGCGGCTGGCGGCGAGGGGGGGCGGGGGGGGGCGGGGCGGGCGTGGTCCCCCCGCCCCCGCACACCCCCCCCCCCCCCCCCCCCCCGGGCCACATTCCCCGATGGCACCTGTCGCGAATATTGTAATTCAATCATTCTTCGGCAAACCGCTGCCTGCCCCCGCCCTCCCCCTCGCGAATATTTATGTAACGTGAGCACTCTTTGGCAAAACATGGCAGCCAAACCGCCCATCTGATGACCTTTGATCGGACGGCTGGCAGGCCCGTTCAGCAGTACTTGCTATAATGTACACAAAATTCCCCACTTTGGCCAAAAAGTACGGCTGAGATTTGCGCTCCCATGTACTAATAGTCGTAGTTATCCACAGGACCACTCGCCATCGCGCCTGGGTTCGTACTAGATACCCGGTACCGGCTTAATAAATATATCGCGTACTACCCGGTACCACCCGGTACTACCCGGTACCACACGGACAACCTCGCACCTTTTACTTCAGTGCCATGTAGCACATCACACGTCATGTACGACTTCCTCAATGATTACAACAAGGATTTATCGCCCGCCGGCAATAACGCCGGATGTACTCGCACGTAACTGGATAGACATGCCGCCACCAGCAGCAGCTTTCACGGATAATAGTGGTACCGGTACGGTAGTGCTTCGTCACCCGTATGTCACATCTGAATCTCACAGTACATAAGAACACAAGCTGCCTAAAAGCGGCCGGCAACGAGACGCGCCAGGACGGATGATGATTGAGTGAGGCGCGTCCGGTTTTATTAGAGTCTGGGCCACACGTGCAATAAGTAGTGTGTGCGAGCAGCAAGGTGATCTATTGATGGCCACGCTGATCATCTTTGGCGATGCGAGATGACAGACAAATCTACGCGAGCTGATGAGACAGCGTGCACGCTCTCGAGCCGCCACCAAGCTCATCAGCACTCCGATGAAATCCTCAACGAGCAAGGCCTCCTGGTGAGATCGGGTGGTGCACCGAGTGCCCAGGGACGAGAGGGCACCCCGATCCGCTGCCAAGCATGCGACAGCTCGCACCGTGCATCGCACTCCCTTGCTCACCTCATCAACCGTGCCACAGATCATGTCCGCGTATACTCCGACGCGCGGAGGTAAGCATGGCGGAACCGATTGCCGCCGTTGATGGCCTCCATGCTATGGACGATGGCCGCGAGCCGCTGTCCGAAGGCCGGCAGAATTCCGTCGGTGACGCACGCCGCCGCCAGTAGCTTAGTTACGTAGCTCGACAGCCGAGCCGGCGATGAAAGCACCGTAGCACGTGGCGTGGTAGTACGCATCCGCGGCCGACGGGAGGCGAGGGTTACCGAGTAGGTACTCGAGCACACGGTCGAGGGCGACAGAAAAGAGCCATGCATGGGCGTCGCAGACTGTCGGGAGGCAGACCGTTCTCGAAACCGGGCAGAACCGTTGCGAGGGCGGTTTTCCAATCAAGGTAGCTTGGTTCGCTCGAAGTAGGGGCGAAGGGCGCACGGACGTGCTTGTCCGAACCACCGGCGTGGGACTCGTTCCCGCCCGGAATGGCGTCCTCTTCACCGGTGACAGCCGGCGGCATATAGGAGTCTGTTAAGTGGTGAAGAACCTGGAGAGCTGCTCCTGGCTGGATGAGTTGCTTCACTCTTGTGTCTTCCGCCTCACGACTACGTGCCGGCACCTCGATGGGGTCTTGCGCAGTAGCAGCTGCCACGACGCTCCCGACAGCTGCCGCCTTGCCGGCGTCGACCATCTTGGAGGCGGTGGGTGAACCGCTGCTAGACATAGCAAAGAGGTCATCGGGGAGGGGGGCGCGTGGGGAAGAGAGGGAAAAAGGGCCTTGGCTTGAGCTGGTCATGTAGCAACAACAATAGCGAGAGGCAGCAAAGGGTGGAAGGTTTATTTTGTACCGCCGTTTCCGAGGGCATGAACAATCTGCACGCGGTCCGAAACCGCGAGCTGGTGTTGTGCGGGAATGAGGCAAGCACAAAACTAAGAGAGTGGTCCGGTCTAGCGGACGATGATGGTTTTGCAAGATTTGATGGGTACGGGTTTGACCTCTGTTCTCGCCGTGGGCGGCACGCAAGCAAAGTGCCGCACATCGGTTTCTCGGTGCTGAAGCACCATGACTACCCGTGGTCGATTAAATGATGGCGTGACGTCGAGACCGCACGGGCAACTGGTGTCGAGCGACTCCCGGATACTCTAGCTGCATGGCGGAGGGAAAAGGGAAACCTCAAGAACACAGCTCTAAACAAAATGGGGAGACTCCCCACAAAATGTCGCGAAGTCCCTTTCGCGAAGTGTGAGACCGCGAAGGGTTCGTAGTAAATGGATTTCGCAAGAGCCGGTCCCTGAGAATACATGTATTATGACGGGGGGAACCCCGGCTCCGCCGAACTCTGCGCGTGCCTTCGCGCCACCATCGCTTGCGGTCCTGCTAGTATATAGTATAAAGTCCAGGGCATAAAACCAAACGGCGTGGAGGACCAAATTGCGTAGTCATCCCCGTATACACCAGTCCACATAAGTATTTGCACATAGAAAGCCGCGCGTATGCTGGCATTAAATGCGTTGGTGCCCAAGCCATGGAACCACATGGCCATTGAGCCTTGTAATCCAGTGTATGCAAAAAACATACGCCAAGGAGGCAGCCGTTTCTCCCGGTTACCGCACTTTTAGATTTTTCTTCGGCAATGGCATTGTTTGGCACATTATGGCTAAAACCACCATACATGGCGTTGAATCGGGGGCGGCAACTTGTTGGCGGCATAGCTACCATCCGTCGCATATGCCCGCGCGCTGCCGGTGGTGGGTGGGCGTATGTATGCATGCGCTGTAAGACGAGCGACCTTGAGCCCAATCCATGCACGCTACCGATGCAATGCATGGCATTTCCATGAGAGTGTGTCAGTAATGCCGTGGTCGTGATGGGGCCAATCATCCCACAATCATCCATGCTGCAAGATAAGCGCCGTTGGCCGCGCCTGCTCGCTGGGTGTAAGTAGCACACATAAAATGCCTTCGATTTCATAGGAGCATGCTTGTACCGCCCGCGCCGTAGGCTAAGTGCGGGCTGGCCCCCTCGACAACAATGTCGCCACTGTTGCACAAGTATATATGCGCGCATGTTGTAACACATGTCACCCATCATCCAAGGGGAAAAGCCAAAATGATAACGGGGTCCGCGCGCGCGACGTGGAGGCCTATCCAATGGGACATCGCGCCTGGGAGCTTGCGTGGAAGGGCACATTACATGCCCCCATCATGCCTCCCCACCCGCGGTGAGTGGGTTCGTTGGCTGGGATACCAGAATACCAGGGGGGTAACTTTGACCGGCCATAACATTTCGGCGTTTTATTAAATTGGGGCAGAATTAGTGCCTTGGAAAGCGCAGATCGCAGGCTTTCCATCGCACTAATTTTCAGCCCAATGTGATAAATTGCCGAAATGTTATGTAAAACGTGATAGCATATTACTGCTTCTTGCATGGCGAACAACCAGTTTGCAAATGTCGCATGCAGCCCGCTAGCTGACCATAGACTCCAAACCATGCGCCACGCGGCATGGGCTAGGTGGCCAACACATCTATCTCGGCGACCAAGGGAGAAAAACACGGTTTTTTGGTCCAATTGTCGGTGTTAGCTATACTCGTACCGATACTCGGCTGCCCGGTATCGATACTAGTATAGCGCGGTATACCAGTACTCGGTTTTTTTATCTTCACCGCCGACTTTCCCAGTGATAAGCGCAGTTCTGCCGTTAACTACGGTGGGACCCGTCTCCGCCCGCCGCCCGCCGCGCAGCGGGGGCGGGCGGGAGATCGGAGGACATGCTCGTGACAAAGCGTCACGGCGGGCAGCCACCAGGCCGTCCGAGGCGTAGGAGACGGTGTGCTCGTGCCGCTGGCACGCTGGGGGTGGCGCGGGCGGGCGCGTGGTCGATGCCGCCTGGAGCCGCAGGCGTTGACTGCGCTGTCCGTGGTCGTCCCGGTTTTCGCAGCTAGACAGCGTAGATTTTGCATCAAAATGTACGGGGTCGGCTGGGACCGAAAGATCCACGACTGGTACGGGGCCGCCAGACCGGATGGTGTCCGGAAAGGCGCCGCGCGTCCCGAGCCCCCGCCGGTGTTTGTAAATTACATGCCACCAGCGATCACGTGGCTCATCAGGACAGTACATTCCGCTATGCTGCTCTCGGCCTCTCATCACGGCTAAGATGTTGGGAAAGCCTGACTAATTGCTGCCGCACCTGGGCTTATCGGACACGCAACACCCCTGTGGGATGACGTATATCAAAATGATATTCACTCCCCACCTCAGGTGCTTTCACAACTAACCAGACTAACCCTAATCTAAATCGAGCAGCATCCGGAAACGTACACACAAGCGACTCATTGTCTCCGGGCGGGTGGGTGGGAGACAATATAGTCGGATGCCTTCCAACAACTGAAGGCGCCCCCGGTCCGCGGCCGCACCGGGCCGGCAGGGTCGTCACTTAACCCTGACGGCGCTGCGAAAACCAGGGTTTCCTAGGTCGTTCCTCCCAAGGAAACCCTACAGTTTTCGCAGCTAGACAGCGTAGATTTTGCATCGAAATGTACGGGGTCGGCTGGGACCGAAAGATCCAACAGATGAAAGAACAGTGGCCGGTCTGGCGGGGCCCGTACACGGACATATGTGAGTCAATTATACAGGGAATATCCATATATAATCCACAGGACGCATAGGTTCTTCTCTGCTATGGCCCAGTGGCAATAACAAAGCGATCTGCCCATCAATAAAATCGGGGTGCTGCAGCGCGGAGGGGCGATTTGGCAGATGACTGGGTGGTGCGGGACCATCAGCCCAGTTCATACGGTAGCCATGCCTGACCCAATCTCTGACTCGACTGACTCTGACTGATTCAGAGAAACTGTCTCAAAATAGCCAGCCTTTACGGATAACACCGGCCGATTCCACAGGAGAATTGACGTCCAGAGCCGGCTCATGAGGAAGCTCAAATTTAGCTGACGTAAAAACCGTCACAAAATGCCAACGCCACAGATAGCATCATAGTGGTTAGCAGGCAGCCTGGATGACTGCTGCATGAATCAAACAATGAGTTTGAACTCGAAAATGTCTGGAACTGAAAATAGCAGTATTTTCAAATTAAATATCGCTCCGACACAACGGGAGATATGAATCGTCCCACAGGGTGTGTCGCCTTTTACACGAAAGCATCGCCGGCCAACTGATGGGAAGTTGCCGAGACAACTGCCAGGGGCAGCACAGGATAGCAGAGGCCATCACATGTATTACACACGAGGTATCTCTCGGAGATACACCACCTAACAGGTGACTCTCCCGGAGGAGATCAGAGCTGCTATGACACGAGCCTGAGCTCAGCTCCCGGAGGAGGGCTAACAGTCGCCCGGAGGCCTAACTGCAGCTACATGAACACCATCACTGGCTAGGCCATGAGGACTGCAGACTCCACAGCTTCATCGACGTGCACTCGGGCAGTCCCTACTGAAGTGTCCCTTCCTTTGGCAGCGATAACAGGTGATGTCCGCAGCAGAAGGCCGACCAGAAGGAGACTTCTCCTCGCGCCGGCCGCCCTCCCTCCGGTCGTCGCTCCCACGGTGAAAAGACTCGGGCTCGCGAGAAGAGGAAGAAGGCTTCTCGCGCGAAGAAGAAGAGGAAGGTTTCTTGGCCTTGACCTTCTCAATCGCCTTCTTCAGCTCCTTGTAGTCAGCTGAGCCCTTCCCGCCGAGAGGGTCCACTGCATCGAACTCCTTGGCGACTTCCGCGCCGTACTCGTGCTCCACATGCAGCTTCTTGCCACGCTTGTTAATCCGAAGAGCTACAGTGGTACACAAAGCCAGTGCCGCGGTGATCGTCTTGAACAGCTCCGCAGACGACGCTGGCGAGGAGGCAGGAAGATCGGTGCCGTCCTCAACCAAGTCACGCAGAGGCTCCTCCGCCGGTGCCAAAAGGTCATAGATCTGGAAGACGTCGTCTAGGTCGCGTTGAAGAATACGAGCATCAGCGGTATGGCGGCGGTGAACCTTACCATCTTTGTCCAGCCAGCCATCCTCGGGTGCGTGGATGGTGCGAGACGGAGCTTCCACAGCTGCAGGTTGAGCTGGTCTCTTGCCCTTGCGGTCGTAGTCGGCATCCCCCTCCGCAACGCGTTTCGAAGCTGAAGCCGAAGTGGACGGACCGCTCGACGACGCGACTGCCTGCCTAAGCTCAGAGACCTCTCGTTCGATACGGAGTAGAGCAGCAGAAGTATCAGCAACTGCCTGTCTAGCGGCGACGAGAGGGGGAGATTCAGCTACCCCGTCTGCAGGTAGAGTGTCGCCACCTAGGACAGTGAGATGGTTTTCGCGCGAAACGAGTTGCTCGCGAAGAGCTCTGCGAGACTCAAGTAACTCGTTCCAAGCGAGTTCAAACTTGTCCACTGCTAAAACAGAGACGAGAAAGCAAGGCGACATCACCACAAGCGAGACAAGGAGCCACGCCCAAGACGAACTCGCGGGGCGAGCCATGGTGAGTGCCGGGATCAAACACACTACAGAACGCAGAAGAAATTTGAATTTTTGTAGTCAAAGACGAAACGAAAATGTACCAGTCGTAGAAGACAATATAGTCGGATGCCTTCCAACAACTGAAGGCGCCCCCGGTCCGCGGCCGCCCTTTATACTCGGCTAAAGGGCGCCGCCGGACCGGCGCTGGCCGGTACCGGCGTACCGGGCCGGCAGGGTCGTCACTTAACCCTGACGGCGCTGCGAAAACCAGGGTTTCCTAGGTCGTTCCTCCCAAGGAAACCCTACAGTTTTTCGATTTCTGGCAGTACTTTATGCAGTACTTCCGATGCCGGCGTCATTCCCACCCAGCCCAGAGCCCCCTCCCGACCCCTCAGCCCAAGCCCCAACCCCGCCCCCATCCCCGCATCCACACCACCCCCGGCGCGCATCCCTGAGTCACCCGCGGCACCGTCCGAGGCAGCTTCACAGCACCTATCTTCGCCCGTCGGTCCGCACTTCACGGTGATGACTCCGCGTGCGCGCCGCCCGCCATGGTCCAAGCCGCACCCCTCCGCCCCCCTTTCCCCAACCACACCCGCTCCCCTCCCTATCCCCGCACCCACACCACCGCCGGCGCGTATCCCCGAGTCACCCGCGGCACCGTCCGAGGCAGCTTCACAGCACCTATCTTCGCCCGTCGGTCCGCACTTCACGGTGATGACTCCGCGTGCGCGCCGCCCGCCATGGTCCAAGCCGCACCCCTCCGCCCCCCTTTCCCCAACCACACCCGCTCCCCTCCCCATCCCCGCACCCACACCACCGCCGGCGCGCATCCCCGAGTCACCCGCGGCACCGTCCGAGGCAGCTTCACAGCACCTATCTTCGCCCGTCGGTCCGCACTTCACGGTGATGACTCCGCGTGCGCGCCGCCCGCCATGGTCCAAGCCGCACCCCTCCGCCCCCCTTTCCCCAACCACACCCGCTCCCCTCCCCATCCCCGCACCCACACCACCGCCGGCGCGTATCCCCGAGTCACCCGCGGCACCGTCCGAGGCAGCTTCACATCACCTATCTTCGCCCGTCGGTCCGCACTTCACGGTGATGACTCCGCATGCGCGCCTGCGCGCAGCGGTGTGGGTCGCCCCGCCAACTCCACAAGACTCAAGACATGAAGACGGAGGCGGTGCTCATTCTCGCGTGGGCTTCAGGCAGCTTTATTGAAGTTGCCCGTGACGTTGTACTACGCGGTAGGCTCTTGTTGCTTACGCTTTTGTAATTCAAACCAGTACTCGGCTGCCCGTGTACCGGCTGTATGGCTATATATGCGGTTGCCCGCGTGTATGTGACATGATCGGATCTTTTGAACTGCTTTCAGTCGGCGTGCCCTGCGCTGAAACTTACCGTTCACAGCCCGGTCGAGAGCAGCACTTGTTACAGTGGTAGTGCCACATAACATGATTGCGCCGCGCGCGCCGTCGCATTGGCTCTAGCACACCATATGCACCGTCTTTCATGGTTATCCTCGCAATGGCTACAACGGCGTAGACTATGCGGGGGTTTACGGGCTAGAAGCAGCGACAAAACGTCCAAACCGAAATCATACCCATAAAACATGCAGAGACTTTGGTGGGCTGCTGTATTATCAATACGCGGATGAGTCGGATCCGATGCGGATGCGCGGATGATGCGCGCTGCTACTGACGATGATGAGTCGTCATTTATTTTAATATTATTTTTCCGCCCCGGAGGCGCCATTACCATTATCGCAAGCAGTCCCGAGGGCCGACTCTCCCCGCCACTGCCGTCGTGCCAGTGGTACAGAGAAACTCCCTCAGCAGCGGGCCTGTCTCGGAACAGGTGCCGAACTCAGCTTGTAACGTGCAGCCGCCGCCAACTGCTCACCCGTGGCGCTGTCGGCCGAGTGCAGGCAGGAAGCAGCCCTTCCGTGTCGCACACCAAGCACAGACAGCTTATCTGGCTTACGGTGCATTCTCTGGACGCTATCGCTGTAGTTGAGCCATCATATCTGGCTTGGAATCCAGATCGGGCGGGGCGAAGTTGGCGGGCAGGAACTGCGGCCGGAAGCCTCATCGATGCCCAAAACCGAGCGCACGGCAAACGACGCGCTGGAGTGCTGCGGATAGAACCTTAAGTCGCCTTTTGAAGAAGATAGGTAGCCAGGTCGGATAAGTCTGAGGACGAAGGGCTCGTCAACCGTCTCCGCAGCCTTGACGGAAATGGCCAACGTCCGACAGGCGTCGGAGGACTATATCTGCACCACCGCTGCCATCCCGCGCCGCTCCTTCGGGTCCTTGTTGCGCCACACGGACCCGGGCGGTGCCCCGCTGCGGGTGCCTCTGCTGCAGAGGAGATACTGCTGGACGGCCGCACAGCTCCGGCGCCTGGTGGACGACGTGGGCGCCGACGACGGTGGCGGCGGCGGCGGCGACTGGGGGCACTGCTTTGGCCGGGTGGTGGTCCGCGTGGACGAGCGCTGCGCGCAGGGGCCGCTTATCATCGACGGGCAGCAGCGGCTGACGAGCGTGGCGCTGCTGGTGGCCGCACTGCGGGACGTCACGCGGCTCCGGCTGCGACAAGGTCTCGAAAACGGGAAGGGGGTGCCGACGGGGGCGGCGGCTGCGGAGGAGCTTGTCGCGCGCTGCAACGGCTGGCTGTTCCCGTGGGTGTCGGAAGCCTCCACGCTGCCGCCCCTCCGCGAGCTGCTGCCGAACGCGGGGCCGGAGCGGCGGCGGCAGCCCAGCGGGCAGGCGGTGGCTTGCGCGGCTCTGGTGCCCACCTTTCTCGATAGGGATTCCTTCTGGGAAGCCACTCACCCCGAGGCCACCCTCGACGGCGACGGCGACGGCGACGACTGCAGTGACGGCGACTGTACAGGGCCGGCCACCCCGCCTGTGTCCCTGGCTCGGCCAACCCTCCTGGAGGGCCCAGACCGGGTCAGGGCGGGCAAGGCGGCACTGATGGATTACCTGCAGGGCAGCGCCTTGGCTGCTGCCGCCGCTGGCCTTGGACTTTCCCCGGAAAACGGCGGCAGCGGCGGTTGCGATGGCGACGTCAGCCTTGAAGCTGTGGAGGCGACGGCGGAAGAGGCGCAGGTGGAGGGGAGCGGGCGGAGGCTGCCGGCGTCCAGCCTCACCCTGGGTGCCGTGGTCCGCGCCGCGAGCGCGCTGCTGACGTCCGCTACGACGCGCTGCTTTGTGATGTTCTTCCCAGTTCGAGAGGCGGATGTGTGGAGCGTCTACGAGCGGCTGGCCTTCCGCGAGGCAGGCCTGCAGGCCTTCATGAAGAACTCCAGCCCCGGGGTGTCAATGGCGGAGTGTGACCTCGTGCGTAACCTGCTGCTCTCGTACTTTGCAGGCGAGGACGCGCAGCTGGCAGCGTACCGCTCGCTGTGGAGGCCGATGGAGCAGGCGGCGCAGGCGGCAGTCGTAGCCGACCCTGGCGCGCCGCCGCCCCCCGCTGCTGCGCTGCCCCTCAAGCGCCCTCCGCCTGCAGGCGAGCTGGGCGTGGTGGGCATGCTGGGCCGCCTCATGCGGCGGTACCTCAACCAGCGGCAGCCGGGCGGGCTGCGGGACCCGCAGGAGCAGCATGCTAAGGCTCAGGGGCAGGGCCTGGCCGGAGGCGCCGGGCACCTTGCCAGCGGCATGTTCTTCCCGACTTATGTGGCGTTCCGGCAGGCAGTGGAGGCCGAGCTCGGGCGCACGGGGCAGGGCCAGGGGGAGGCTGAGGCGGGGGCTGCTGTTGCGCGGAGCATTCTCGGAGAGCTCCTGCAGCTGAGCCGGGACCCCGCGAGCTTCCGGGAGACGGAGGCGGGTCGAAGCAGCCCCCACAGCAAGGCGCATCCTCGCATGCCGCCGCCGCCGCGCAGGAGAGGGGGGAACGATTCGGCGCTGCCGGGTCTACCTGCGATTAGGGATCAGGAGCAGGAGGAGGCTGGATGAGACTAGCCAGTAGCCGCCCCAGTGTTGGCGCTGCTACCCCGGATGGTGCGTTGCCATGGGTAACCCCCCGGGTAGCCTCCATGCAGGGCAGGGGACAGACAAAGCTGGAGCCCCCCTCAGGTGGGGGGGGGGGGGGGGCAGACGCAGCTTGAGATGCCGGGATGTCAGCAGGGGGTGGGATGAATTCTTCCGCGTTTGATGGGATGAATCCACCTCATAATCAAGACCTCCAGTGCGTTGTGTTGTAATGTAGAACCCCTTGATTTGGGCGGTAGAGCGCGCCAATTTAGCGGGTTGTGGTATCAGCTGTAAGCTCTCACGTACTTCAAGTAGCAGGGCACGGATGCAGAGAACCCCTAACTATTCACGACAGAACATGACGACTTGACTGACAAGAAGGACGCCCCCGCTGCTCTGATACTAGGAATCAAATCCATAGTAGCAAATCTATGCACCGTAGCGCCATCTAATAGTGCATCTGCACACAGCATGGATTAGAATTCAATCTGCCAAGCAATCCCCAAGGTTCCATAGTCACACGGGGCCATCTTCCATGATGATTTCTTGATGCTGGGACGCCTGCTTTAATCAGCGACTGGCCGACTGACTGACACAGCGTTGTCTGCGCCGTTTTGTCGTTGTCCAGAATGATAACATGGATACGCGTTTTCCGGCCCCGCCTCGCCAGCAAGCCCTCAGTCCCGCTTTAAAAACGGTCCTCAGAGTGTAGTTGAAGCATTCCCGCCTCTAAGGATTCAGTATTTAGCCCATGCCATCCTTGCATCCGGCGTATGTATCATTATAATAAAGCGCACGGAGAAAATATTAGTAAGGCACATCCTTGCCAAATATGGAATGGCCAACAGCCATAGCTGTAGCTCTTGAGGCAGTGGGGGCGAAGCCCGCATCAAGCGACGACGCGACATCGAAGCTGATCAGCTCGCGGCGTATCTTGGTTGCGCTTAACTGGCGACAATGAGTTCTCGGTGTTCTGCCCCGTCTGCACGAGCCGAGACCCGAAACTCGATTTTCAGGCGCTATGGCAGCATGCCAAAGACGTAGCGGTCTCCCAGTGGGTGCCCTCCCCGCCGCTGCCGCCGGCTGCGGCCCTCTGTTGGCCCTTCCACTAACCGGCGCTGTCCCACTTCGAGTCTTCGAGTAATAGCACGTACAGGCTCGTCATGTTGTCAACATCGCCGTAGCGTCCACTGGGTGTCAGGGCGTCACTATATGTGTCGATGTTTAGCTCCAATCATTGTATATGCCGCTTCATGTTGCGCGTGTACTGTAGTGGTGTGCCATTGCTAGGCTCCCAGCCGCTCTGTGCACCAATGTCGTGCCGCTGGTGGACACAAGAGGTATCCATGTCCATGATGTCTCGAGGCGGGACACGCCTTCCCGCCTCCGTGCTGTGCCACACCGCGTTCCGAATTGCACGCCCCCGTTGCATGTCGCCCGACAGGGTACGGTCACACGGATCAACAACCTTGGTCCGGGGCGCTGCAATGTTGTACTTGACCCCGTACCGCATGGTCTTGAACTTCGACAGCGTGGACTTCAAGCTCCGAGAATCATAGCTCCCGGGCACGATGTCGAACCCCGGGAGGTGGAGCTATGCGCCTGGCACCATGTCCTTGAGGCCATCCAAGGGTGTGGTGTTGCCGAGTGCAAACTGAAATTGATTCCAATGTGCAAGCCTGCTACTCTCCGCCGCTCAGATTGAGTTGTTCTAAGGGCAGGGCATGCCATCTCTAACCATATTAGGGAGCAAATATAGTATAATTACTGCGCAAGCTTCTGGCCATCCTCTTTCGTTTCCAATATCTGCCTCCTTTCATCAAGTGATCAACATGTGAGTACGGGCGAGGGCTGCGAGCGCAAGGAGACGGGAGCCCGGCACTTTAACGCGTTCGGGGGCGGAGAGGCCGGGCCTGGCGGTGACTCAAGGGCCACGAGACATGAGCCGGCGTGCCCTGAGGGTCGCACCCAGGTAGCGGGAGGAGTTATATGGCGGCAAGACCGGTCTAAACTCTTGACGGGCGGCTACGACGACATGGCGCACCGCGGCGGAGAGCGGCGGGCAGGCGAGCATGGTGATGAAGCGAACGAACAACACGGCAGTGGTACGCATGGCTATCGTCCGCAAGGCCAAAGACCAAGCACGTGCAAGTGAACATGCCTCTCTCAAGCAGCAGCCCGCGGGGCTGCCGGCAGGCAAGGATTTGCGTGCAAAGGAGGCGACAGCGGAGCAGAATCAAGCTGGGCGGCCGGCAAGCAAGAAGCTGCCTGTGGAGGGGGCGGTGGTGAAGCAGCACCCAGCTGGGCACCCGGCAGGCGAGCAGCTGCCTGCAGAAACGACGGCAGCGGAGCAGCAGCGATCTGGGCAGCCGGCGGGCGAGGAGCTACATGCAGAGGAAGCGGCGGTGGATCAGCAGCAAGCTAGGCAGCCGGCAGGCAAGGAGCTGCTCCCAGAAACGGCGGCAGCGGAGCATCAGCCAGGCGGGCAGCCAGCAGGCGAGGATCTGCTTGCAGAGGAGGTGGCGGCGAAGCAGCAACCAGCTGAGCTGCCGGCAAGCGAGGAGGTGCCCGCAGAGAAGGCGGCGGTGGAGCATCCGCAAGTTGGGCAGCGGGGAAGCCAACAGGCGAGGAGCTACCTACAGAGTAGGCGGCGGTGGAGCAGCCGCATACTGATGAAGAGCAAATGCCCCTCAGCGATGAAGACGACTCTGACTTTGTGGAAGAGAAGTCAGATGCCGACGACATTGCGGAGATTGTGTCGTTGGCCCCCGCGGAGCGAGATGAGGCGATTGACTTTTGTGAGGGCACTAATGCGCGTGAAAAGGACGTCATTGATCTTCTGGATGAGAAGGATTTCCATGTGGTTGCGACGTTCAAGCACATGGTTGAGGACATCATGAAGCATGTGCACACATTCTTGGAGGAGAGGATTGGGCAAGCGACATTGGGAGGGGGGCAATACCGTGTTGTGCCGCCTGCCACATACAACGGGATTGGCCAAGAGCTCAAGATTGCGCATCCCATATTGATTCCAGGACGCGTGTGTCACCCCGCGTGAGTTGGACGAGTACCAAACATTGGAAGTGTTGCTGAGCCACACTGTCAGCACATCATACATATGGTGCAGTTCGTGAAAGCTGACATCAATCAGGCTTGTGATTGCACCGCGTGCTAGAAGGGAATTTGGCCGGCAAGCTGCGTCATTGATCCAAACCTGTACAAAGAGATTCAGGGGATGCGTATGCCTGCTCCCATCCCGAAGTCTATGCACCCAAAGGACAAAGTGTCCAAGCTGCACTACATGCCGTATGCATAGGCGAAGTACCCACCTTTCACTGTAGAGCACCAACCTAGCAGGATCCGGAAAGGTGCAGCCAGCAAGGGCAAGCCCACTGATGGTACTCCGGCAACAACACCAGCTGTTGGGGGCTGCAGAGGCGAATGAGGAGGCAGAGGGACTGCACAGTCCAGCGTTCATGCCGGAGCACTGCCAGGAGATCATCACGCATGGAGGTGGGCCTCTTCATCAACAACTGTCTAGAGGCATTGTGGAATGCAAAGACTGCTGAATGCAAGCCCCGAGTCATCTACTCAACGCGAGCTCCCAGGAACATGACGCCGCCATACCGCGGAGATGGCGAGCCACACATGTGGCAGCACTGAGGGCATGCCGCCATGCATCCAAAATATGCGTGTCATGAGGTGCAGCCATGGCGCCCGGTCTGGATTACACATGTGGAGGCCAGCCCCTTCCAGAGGACGAACCCTACCACATAGTATTCGATTGTGCTGATGACCTAGAGTGCCATATGCATGTAGAGGTAACATACTATGCCAAGCGACGAAGGCATTCTCTTGTAGCCTCTTGGGGTGATGACACACTTTGCTCCAACTGTGTCGGAATCACAGCCTGGCATCATAGAGTGCCGTGGCATTCCATTCAGCACTATGTTGCCTCTATGCAAGCAATGCAAGGCATAGGGGGCCAAATACCTCATGAGGTCTGTGACTAGGATGGCTGCGGCCAAGGCGGTAGCGTCAGGACATGCAGCAAATAACGCTGTCCACATGCCTGTAATAACAGGCAGCGCTGCACGTACGAAGCGTGCAAGGGCAGCAAAGGACATGTAAGAAGCGATGATGCAATGATTGTGACCTATCTTGACAGAGTCCAACTGCCGCCCATCGAGATTCTGCCGGGCTTGGTCATGGGGGGGGGGGGGGGGGGGGGTTATATCCATCGTCCGCGCGGGGTTTATTGCGGCCCTAGATGCATATATGTGTTGCATATGTGTATCCCTTTTCATATTATTTGAAGCATTCTTGGCCGCTTAGAGGGCATGTGCAGTTATGCAAATGCGGCCCAAACCAGTGATATCTAACTGATGGTCTAACGAAGTCGGCGGTGGGCAGCGGAAATCAGTCGGCAGTGTCTCCTAAACCACACTGTATAATCCTTGTCGCCATCCAAAAAGCGGACCGGGCCCCAATATACCCGGACCCACGTACCCGTGTAATGTAGCAGCAAATATAGTTTTAGGGGAGGCGGGGCCGCTACGCCACCGGCCATCAATTATTACCTGCCCTGAAGCAACGAGCGCTGCGCCGCGTGGGACGACTGTTTTCAGGAGAGCCAAGTACCAGGCATAGCACGTGGCGGGTTCATGCCATTGGCGTTGTGATGATGCACGGCGCGCTGCGGTGGGGCGGCTGTATGCTGCTGCTGCTGCTGGGGGCGATGGGAGTCGGTGTCGTGACGCAGGACAACGCTTGCGCGGCAGGTGACCGCTCCGGCATGCCGACCTGGCCGCCGCCGTGCCGAGTGACACGAGCGCTGGACTGACCGCCGGAGAATAACAACGCCTATGCGTATGGCCATGCCGACTCGTTTGCCCGCGTGCGGCCGGCAGACTTGGAGGCGCTGACGGGCGGCTTTGAGGGCGCCCGGGCGCTGGGCTGGCTGGACGGGCTTGCGAGCGCGGCGGAGTGGCGCGCGCTCGGCGTGACCTGCGTCAACGGCCGTGTGACGGAGCTGTGAGCGACTGCCCGCCCCCCCCCCCCCCCCCCCCCCTCCCACTTCTCCCCCTCCGAGCTTAGTGTCAATGATCGCGTGACGACTCGCCACCTTGTATCCTGTTTATCGATACACTGCGCGACGCTCTCATACACGTAACCAACCCGGGCCAGGAAAACTACTCTCGAGGGGCCGGGAGGGGAGGAGGGGGGAGCTATTTAGCAGGCAGCATGCATCGATCCCGTCGACGTGCTTTCGCAGTATGGCGCCATTACCTGGGATCGTCCCCGCTGCTCCATGGAGCGGTGACCTCCGCGCCTGCAACCCCAGAGTAAATGCAGCGGGACCCCCTGGATGGCACGCGACATCTGACCTGACACCTGTCTGGCGCTGGGGCGGCCAGGGACTTCGGCAAGCGAGACGTGCGCGCACCGCTTCCGGAGTCATGGAGCGAGCTGGTCGCGCTGTGAGTCCCACTATAAGCGCCCGGGTGCCTCTACTCGAACTCCTGAAAATTGACAGCAAGCACACTGCCTCCGCTGCCGGCGTCCGCCCACAAGCGCTGCGTGCCCTTCTTGGCTGAACCCCAAGCTACCTTGCCCGCCCCCGATGCCCTCCTCAGGCGGTCCTTTGCTGGCGAGAGCAATCGCTTCCAGGGCAGGTGCGACACCCGCTGGCGGTGCCTCCGGTGATGTGTGGTGGGGGTGGTGGTGGGGGGGGGGGGGGGGGGGGTGACAGCTGCCACTGCCTTGATGCAGGCTGCCACCCTCCTGGAGCACCTTGGCCGCCATGTCCAGCTTCTCCCTGGGCGTGCAGCTGCTGACAGGCACCATGCCCCCGGAGTACAGCACCTGGCGCGACCTGGTGCGGCCAGGCCTGCACCGCCCGGTGCTGCATCAATGCCACGCCATTCCGTTCCATGCTATCCCATGCTATGCTTTGCTATGCTGTGCAATGCCAATCCCTGCCTCTTCGAGCCATGCCATCTATGACATGCCGTACCGCGCCACGACATGTCGCGCCATGCCATCATGCCTTTGACATTTAGCACTAGAGAGGCCATTCGTTTTTTTAACCCAGAAAATGGCGCAAGGCAATCCGGCAATCCTTAATATGTGCCGAGGGGTAGAGCCCGTCTCATCCACACACATCTACTGATACGCGGGGTGCCGGGCCGTTGTCGTCCATTGCAATGCCAATGCCGCCGCGCCGTGCTACCGTGCCGCCCTCTTGCTGGTAAAATGGTGTGAATAAACGGCTTTGGCGAGGACGCAGATCAGCGGCTCCGGGATTACGCCGGAATCTTATCGGCAATCATGAAAAAAAACTGTCACGGGCTGACAAAACCGGTGATTGTTCGGATTCAGCTGGACTTCTACGCAAAATACGGCGTACATTTTGCGACAATGTGTGATGGCCGGGGACGTAAAATGGCGTTTCCCGGGCTTGTGCCCGTGTTTAGGCCGTGTGTAAAACTCTCAGACAGTCGGAAACCCAAAGCAAAACGGTTTCCATTCTTTTCCTTTGCCGTGCCAGCCAATCAGGGCCCACTACACCGCAGCCACGACAGTCCCCCCCACTGCTCCTCCGCCTCACTGCGCACGCATGCTGCGCGCACACAGACCTTCTTTTGGGTGTACGGCCACAGCCGGCTGAGCGGCAGCATCCCGCGAGAGTACAGGTGAGGCGGCCGGGCGTCAGCAAGTCAGCGCCGTCTCACCCCCAGCGACCCAGGGCGGGGCTCCCCGCTCCCACTCCTGCTGCGGCCCTGACGAGGCCGCGCCCGCGCGCTCCGCATTGCCGTGGCGCAGCACCTGGACAGGGCTGTGGCGCTTTGTGGCGTACCACAACCAGCTGTCGGGCGGGCTGCCGCCGCAGTTCTCCGTGCTGGAGCAGCTGCAGATGCTGGACCTGGACCGAAACCCGCTGGGCGGCACTCTGCCGGCGCAGTACAGGTGCGCCGCCCGCCGTGCGCTCGCAGTGCTTTCGCAGGGCACATCGCACCGCCGCCGCCGCGCCTGTGTGTCCATCCGTGCAGTGTCCGCCATGGCCAATCCTGTGAATCAACGCGCGTCAGCCGCGTTCATCCGAGCGGCGTAGGCGAATCGGGGAGGGGAAGGGCGGGCGGGGCGCGCAGAGGGCGCAATGGCGGCTGGTGGAGTTACATCATCATAAAACTGATTTAAAGTCTGTGGGGGGAGGGGGTGATATCCAATGGTGCATGACCGTTTATAAACCAAATTCATACTGACATTGTTTAATAAATCATTTGCCATTTGACGACAGTTTGTAAGGACTGTTCCAGTACCAATGGAAAAGCTCTGCCGGCAGGCGAAGCAGCTGCTGCAAAGGTGATTGTCAATGTCCGCGCAATGGCGGCGGGTGGCAAAGTCTCAGGGGGGGTGGTCTTGACATCCAACAAATAGTCCATGACCATTTACTAGCCAAATTTATAGTAACTTGTTTTAATAAAGTAACTGCCGTTTGACTTTTACATTATCAGGACTGTTCCAGTAATATCGGAACAGCTCTGCCAGCTGGCTAAGGAGCTGCTGCAAAGGTGGTGCCAATGTCTGCGGCCTGCGCTGTGTGAGTGCATATACCTCTACCGGGGCCTCGGGCGCCGGCCGGGTGCTTCAGCCCTTGCCGCAACGCACTGACCCGGCGGCGCTGCTCCGCGGCCAGTGCGCTGCTCCGCCTGCGCCAGCTGCTCCTGGAGGACACCCGCCTCGGGGGCGCCCTGCCGGCGAGCCTCTCGGCCTGCAACGACCTCGAGAAGGTCAACCTCGCGGGAAACTCCCTGTCGGGGTCGCTGCCACCGGAGTACAGATGGGTCGACGCACAAATGCTGCGCCGCAAACCAGCGGAAAGCGCAGACAGTGGCACGGGTCGATGTCCACATGCCGCTCGATACTAGCGCCGGCGGAAAACAACACAAGATCCGCATGCTGTTACATATCTGCCGGTAGCCGCATAATATATGGTAATATATCTGGTACACCGGCAGCCGGGTATCGGTACGAGTACAGCTGCTAACATTCCATCCCGCCCCATCCTTGGACAGCAAAGCGAGTACGCGACCATTCCGAAATTCCGGGTGATAAGGGTCTCGAAACGCGGCGATCTTCAGTTGCCTAGACCGGCGTCAAAATGCAGGCTCCGAAACCAATGAAAGCGACACACGATCCGCATGCTTCTACGTGACTGTGCGGCGATCCGCATATATAGCCATACATGTCGGGTCATGTGGCCAGCCGAGTACCAGTAGATATTGTGCTGTACGAGCATCGATAACAGGTGGCTGGGTACCGGTACGAGAACGGCTAACATTCCATCCCGCCCTCATCCATGAACAGCAATGCGACCGTATAAGGGTGATGATGTGATATGGATCTCGAAACGCGGCGATCTTCAGTTGCCTAGGCTGGCGTTGAAACGCAGGCTCCGAAACCATTGAAAGCAACACAAGACCTGCATGCTGTTGATATCTGTTTATATATATGTACATACATATATACTTATATAGCCATATGTCTAGTACGCAGGCAGCCAGGTACCGGGATGCATCGCAATGTACGCGTATTGATAAAATAATGGGCAAACGGATATATCGGTCCGAGTACAGGTACCAGTAACACCATTCCATCTCGCCCCATCCGTGGGCAGCAATGCGACCATACGGATGTGACAACAATGAGGGTCTCGAAACAGTGATCTTCAGTTGCCGCCTAGACTGGCGTCGAAACCAATAAAAGCAACACACAATCCGCATATCACGTATATAATATCTCAGGGCAGCCGCATACACGGGTACACTACGGGCAGTTGAGTATCAGTACAAGTGTCGGCAGCGATAGCATGCCGTAGGGGGGGGAGGGGGGTCAGCTCGCCGCGCGCATTCTGGTACAAGAAGCTGGAAGTAGATTGAATGGTGTTGCTTTGGCAAGGGGCAATTGGCGTGCTACTTCATGCTCACTGGTGATTTAGCGGTGCCTAACATGTACACATGTATTGAATAAGAAAGACTCGTAGCTATTCTCGGGTGAACATTTGCCAACAAGGACTACTTCATGTGACCCTACTCCACTTGCGCATGCATACCATCATATATGTGATGAATACAAAGCTTTCGGCTCGTCAATGATGATATTACATGTACTGTCGTGTTGGGCAGCCGCCTGGTCTGGCTGGAGGAGGCGGACGTCACGGGCAGCCAACGCCTGGGCGGGGTGCTCCCGCCGCCCTGGAGCGTGCTGCGGGCACTGACGGCGCTGCGGCTGGGTGGCACCGGCGTGGACGGGGAGCCGCCTGATGAGTGGGGCGCGCTGCACGAGTTGCAGGTGCTGAACCTGCAGGGCGCCAATAATCTGCGCGGGACGGTGCCGCAGGTGGGCCCCACCCACCCCAAACCCGGCCTGCATGTTAAAACATATTGTGTGTGAGTGTTATCCAGCGAAGCGTGGATTTTTCGGCGGTGAGCTTTATTGCCGTACGGGTACCCGTATAGTGCAGCGGATCGGGCCTATAGGTGCATGACTAAAGCACTTATCTACTGGAATGTACTACTAAGTACTATAATCCACCCAACCGCCCGCCCGCCCACGGTCCTTAATTACACAGCCGTCCAATTACGATCTCACGGTTGGGAGGCTATGAGTACTGGTACTCGCTACTCGCTGACCTATACAGTTGGTACTGGTCCTGGTACTGGTACTGGTACTGGTACTCGCTACTCGCTGCTGGTAATGGAAAAAAAAACTCTGGTACTTCGAAGCGCTGGAAATGCAATTCATGGAACTGTAGGCCAGTGATATAGAACCCGTTCTTTTAAAATTTTCTGAAAAATCGACGCATCGCTGATTCAACTATCAAGTTACTTCATATATAGGTATGTATATACCCGTATACCTATATATGGGTAAATATAGGTATATGCATAGGTATAATAGGTATAGGTATAGTTTGTTTGCATGTATTCATATAGATACCGCTCAGGTGGCTCTCAACTGACAAGAGGGCGGTTGGCTCCGGTCGCACTGATGGTTGGTCGCTTTGACGGCTGCATGTCGCAGGAATGGGGCGACGCGCTGACGAGCCTCCGCGAGCTGCGTCTCCCCGCAGCGGTGCTCCGCCGCGGCTGCGTACCCGACCCGCTACGCGGCGCCGCGCAGCGCTACGCTCCCGCTGGACTCGTCATCCCGGCCGGCTGCGCCGCTGACGGGGGCCAGGGAGAGGAGGCTCTGCCGTCTGAGGCGCGAGGGGATGCAGCAGTGCCGTTGCCGACATTCCAGCCACCGCCTTCCGGGGCGCTTTCTGTGCCTGTGGACGCGGTGGTGGCCCTACCAGCGCCTCAGGTGTGCCTCATATAAAGCTGTGCGCGATCTTCCATACTGTAATTTCAAGTAATTCAAGGATGAAATTACTACCTCTGACATATCCATGCGCTTTATACCACATTTGCTACTCAAGCCTGGATGTAATCCTTCATGACAATCATCTTTCTCTTTTTGAAACAAGAGTGTATACCGGTGTTTTGTTGTGAACGGTAAGGTTGATTTTTGGAATGCCAGGGTGAATATGTAAAATACAAATACATTTACATATACCGGTGCGCATACCTAAAGTTATCGGTGTTTATAACGGTAGAGGTATTACGTACAGGTATGGTATGGTATGTTTGAACCGTCTGGCTCCCTGGCCCAGAGGTAGATGAAGGGCATTACAGGACCTCGATGGTGACCATGCGTAAAAAAACTGTAGCTCGTATCGAATTCAACATCATGCGGCATTCTCTCGGCATCGGTAGTCCGGCTGCAGGCTTGCAGTGCGTCGGAAGCGATGTGTAGTTCACCAGTCCGAGACCGCGGGCGCTTACCTTCCCGTACTGACCTTTTCGCAGAGGCGACGGCGCTTGCGCCAGCTCGGCGACGAGCAGTGGGCGCGCCTGAGCCGTGCCGCCCAGCTGGGCGTGTCGCTCTTTGTTGCCGACGTCGCTGCGCTCGCTGCCGGCTACGGTGGCGCCGAGAACGGCGTTGGCGTGACGGCAGCGCAACACAGCGGCGGATACCTGACCGTTGCCGCGGCGGTGCTACTCCTGGAAGATAACGGCACAGCCGTGGCCGGCTTCCGTGCCGCCCTCGTTGCGCCCGGGGTCTTCCCTGGGCTGAAGGAAGCTGGCTACGCCGTCCAGAGCGTGACGAGCGGGGACGCTGAGCCGTACCACGCGCCCTCAGGTGTGTGTGGGTGGGGGGGGAGGGGGGGATACACGCAACCGCGGGTATGTTTCTGCTCCGGACCTGTGTGGATATGTATGCTCTGTGTTTGGGGGGTGCGGCGCAATTGTCAGGTTCAGGGCTTCGGTACGGTGCGGATAAATTTCCTCCTTCTGGTTGCAGTGTCTCGCATGGCGTCGTTCTTGTGGCCGGGCATTAATTTTGAAGTTATATCGGATGCATACATGCATGCATGCATCCATCCATCCATACATGCATGTACGTTTGTGTATGTTGAATGTATGTATGTATGTATGTGTATATAGGGCTCTGACTGCATACACAACAGGGAAGTAGTGATGCCCTCAACCACCTGCAGCTCCATGTAAAGTCTCTGTCTCTCTCTCTCCCTCCCTCCCTCCTCTCTAATTATGTATGAAATATGTATGTATGTGTCCGAAACAGCTTCAATGCCTGCGAAAAAGATGCCCCGTGAGATACTGCATACACATTGTATCCACATAGAGTGCAGCGCGTGTTGTTCCTGCCTGTCCATCTGAAAGTGTCGGGCGCAATCTGGGCGCACTTGGTGTGCACTGATGTGTCATTCCGGAACTTTTGCAGCTGTGGCGCCATGCACTGTTGGCCGCCGCCATCGCGCTTTCAAGCCAGAAGCAGCGCCGGGAGCCGCAGCCACCGCCGTCGCCGTCGCTCAGCTTGTCACCGGGGAGCGTTAAGGCCCGAAAGGCGGGCGGCCAGCCCCGACTTGCGCCGGTGCCGCCCAAGGACCAGGAGGCGGCTTTTGTGGTAAACGGCGTAGACTTCAATGTGGACTTTGCGGCGGAGCTCTGCGGGAAACTCGGCGCGGAGCTGGGCGCGGGGGCATTTGGCCGGGTCTTCAAGGTGCGCGATGCAGTGCAGGGGAAGATGGCATGCGGCCTGCGCAAAGGGGGGGGGGGGGGTTCAGCGAGGCGCAGGCGCAGCGCCGATAATGCCAGGGTGTGTGTGCATCGGTGATACAGCATGGCGCGGTGAGTTCACTGTCAGTGGCACCATAGCCTCCACCTAAACAATGCGGGTATGGAACTACAGCTGCCGACTTACTTATTATTATGAGCATGCTTATATGGGCATATTAATATGATGTTCTTATTATGGGCATAGAATAAATTGGGCTTGCATGGAACTTTGCTATAGCAGGTTGGCAAGAGTTTTGTCTTCGTTTGATCTATGTCGGCAGGTAGGGCAGTTTCTCATTTGCAGTGCTAACATTCCCACACCGGCACCTGTATTGATGATAAGTACATTAATTGGTAAGTAACATGCCTGGGGCATCATGGATGAGCAGTATAGGTACCGGCGGTGCTGGATACAGATGATCTCATTGGGTCATCGCGCGCGCACCCATCAGGTATTTATGCAGCTCTATCATTGGTATATTGGACCATTTTAGGTCATTACGCTTTTTGTATATGTGTTTTGTGTATGTATGTATATATGCCCCTATATATACAAGGAAGGATTTTTCAAAGACAGTAGTGGTCATTTCAGCCCAAGGCACAGGTTCTAGCAGCTGCTATGTGCAGTCCATGCATAGCTCGCTTTGGAACGTAGCCGCATGTTGTTCACAAACATTTGCTGCTTTGGCTGTGTCTACTTGGATGTTGCTGGGGAACATGGCAATGCAGCGCCAGAGCATCCGACTGCTAACTATGAACAAGGCAATTATTGTTTTATGAGGAGTGCCAAAGCAACACATAGTAGAGTGTGCCGGTGCAACACTTTCCGGCTGCCAGTCTGCCACGCGGTCCCGATGGCGCCCAAATTTCCATCGGTCACGAAGTGACCCGCGCATGCTGCCCTTGCCCTGGACGATGCCGTTCGGCTGCTTTTTATTGGATTGATACAAGCCGTCGCATCGGCTGCCCATGCACAGGAGCGGCTGTGTGTGCTGTATAGGTACATGCGCTTGCGCCCGCGGGTCGTTGTCTGCTGTGACCCCGCGATGGTGACAACGATACGACGCGATTTATCGCCGCGACATGCTCTCTATATTCACACCGTGCACGACGGGATTGTGTCGTGCCCCAACAGTGTGGACAGCCTGCCCAGCGGCGGGTCGGGCCCAGCACCGCGGCCCTCCGACACTTCTACGGGGATCGCTTTCGCTCTGCATGTGCGAAGGAGTGCCGGCGGCGCGCTAGTCTGCAAGGGTCCGACTCTTGCCGTCGGGTGCGCGGCGGCGAGAGACATGGAATCGCCGCATCGGCTCCGAAACCACAGTGCATACAGTGCTCCGCCGAATAAACTACCAGTACCGCAACACTACCCATCGCGGCCCGCTCCCGTCCGCGCGCAGCCGCGCACGACAAAGCGTGAATCATGACAACGGAAACGTAGACGGCGACAACACTTGACGGTTACACGACCCCTGCTGCCGGGCAGAATAGCGGTAATATATCGCAGTATCGCACATTATTACAAGTTGGCTAACTACGCGTCTACGTCGCCCAGAACGCCCCTTGCTGCCTGGCTCTTATTACCTCGAGTCAGCTCACCATGTAAGTCTGTAGAGACGATACCAACGACTGATGACGTCCAGCGCGCTCGGCTTTGTCGCTTCGGGATCGTTTCCAAATCCGCAAGCAAATCTCCTTCCGCCTCATCTGCCGACTATAGAGTCTCGATAATGCTGCCGTTCCCGTGTGAATTGCATGTCAGAGTTGTCCGCTGAGGGGATTTAGCAGCTGCCAGCCGCGTGGTGCTATCCTTATCGAGCCGGGCGCACTACCTATTGTAGCAGTCCTTCGTCGATCCGTTGTCGCCTTAACGTTCTCGGTGCTGCCGCTATTGCCGAGGACGAGAGTCGACAAGTCGTGGTAGACCTTCTTCTGTTCTCGTCGGGATTTTCTTTTGCTGTCGGATATTGAGTGAACAAAAACTTGGACTTAATTCGCCGGGCTTATTTAGGACCGATCCTTCCTCGATCCGTTGTCTACCCGCATCACGCTGTCGGTGCTGCCGCTATCGCTGCGGACGAGAGTCCACAGAACGTCGCAGGTATCATGTTCTCGTCGGGGTTGAGTTTTGCTTTCGGATATTGAGTGAACGGAAACCCGGACTTAATTCGCCGGGAGCCCTATAGTACCGATCCTTCATCGATCCGTTGTCTTCCCGCATCACATTGTGGGTGCTGCCTCTATCGCTGCGGACGAGAGACGACAGGTCGTCGTAGGTAGTATCGTCACATGCATTCTGTTCTCGTCGGGGGCGAGTTTTGCTTACGGATATTGAGTGAACGGAAACCCGAACTTCATTCGTGAATACTTCGTTGAAACAAGTTCTCGAAGCTATGTAATGAATGGTCGGCGTGACACACCCTGCCGCATGCTTGACTGCATGCTAGCATTCAGGCAGAGTTGCATGTCGGAAAATGTTGGCCGATGGGCCGTCCTAGTCGGCGCACTGTTTGTCGGCCATGATATGTATGATGATGATGCTCGGTGGCGCAGGCGAAGTGGCGAGGGCTGGACGTGGCTGTAAAGCTGTTCCGACAGCAGGGTGCGGCGGGTGCGATTATGCCGGCAGCTGTGATCGGCCCCGGCGGGCAGTTCAGCCTCCTCCAGCATCAACAGCAGCAGCAGCAGCCTCCCCCGGCGCAGGCGGCCGCGGATGCCGCGCAGTTCGCGAGCTTCAAGGTGGAGCTCCGCATGATGGCGGAGCTGAGCAAGGTAACTATTACACCCCCGTAGTCTCCTGGATGGACATGCCTCGCATCCTCGTTCTAAGCAGCAAAAATGCCCCCGACTGGACTCGAATGCGCGCCTGCTTGTCTGCTCAATGATCTTTTGTTCTTCCATATGTTGGAAGGGAGTGCTGGAACAGGAAGCCCCCCCCCTCCCCCCAGTCTTCGCAACGTCTCTCGAAGCGAATATCATGCGCACGGTGGATAGGACGTTGTCCCGAATGGCCAACGCCCAGACGGGTAGGGCGGACATTTCGTGGTCAGTGCCGGATATTTCACGGCAGTGTTTTAGACAGATGATACAACGGTGTTGGACATTCCGCCACTGGCCTTCAATTAGTCTTGCGCAATGCTTCGGCGATTTTCTTGATGACAATAACGGAGCGTTGCCTACCCAGTAGGGCTCTCCGTGCATTGCTGCCTGAACGGTCGTCGTAGAGACGCTGCAAGAGTTACACTGTCGCCAGTCCTGTCCCCGAGACAGAAGAAAAGGACGCGGTCTCGTGTGCCCTACCCCTCCGCCGCCTTCATGGCTTGTCTCGTCTTGACACTGCAGTACGGGCTCGTGTTGCCCCATCGCGCCGCGTCCATGCACCCAGGGCTGCGACCGCATCGTGCGAATGTAGGGCGCCTGCTTGACGCCGCCCCGCGTGGCAATCATCTACGAGCACGTGCCGGGCGGCTCCCTTCACGGCCGCATCTACGCGCAGCCGCGGCTCTCTTACCTGGAGGTGCTCCGCCTGGGGCGAGACATTGCGGAGGGCTTGGTAGGTGCCGCCCCCCGCCAGAAGGTTGTGTCACGGTATACCTTCCCGCGCACGCACCATCCCGACGTAACTGGCCTCGTCGTCTGTCCGGTCGGTAGGGCGGTGGTCTCCTACTCAGGAGGTCCCCGGATCGAATCCTGGCTCCGTGTCACTTCAGGGCAACATCGGCCGGGCCCGTGTCCCGGGTTTACCCGGTTGATGCATGAGCCCTTTTGAGTCCGCATGAGGGAACGGCTAATGGGCCAAGCACTGCAGTTGGCGCTTCGGCCGATGACCCGGGGCGAACTTTTTCCCCCGCGCAAACCACGTTTTCGTTTTATTTCCAAAACATTGCCACCGTTTGAGCGAAAAGTTTGTCATTTTCCTTCGGGAAACTCGCAGCACCTCGAGACGACCCTTGACCACGTCGCTGGCAAATAGTCGCCGACAGTCTACTATTTGTCCAATCTACTGTTAGGAGATTAGAGTCGTGTATTGCCCCGCCAAGCATTCTCGGAGAAACCCTTGGCCGGCCGGCGCGCGCAATGCTGCGGGGTGACTGTGGGGTGGTCCGAAACACACGGTACGCGCACATTTGAGCGGCGAAATATCGCTTCGCACTTTTCTCGTCTGATTCGAGTTAATTCCGCGCTAACTTTATGGTATATTCGTCTGTTGACCTGTTCAAAATCGAATGCCGTTCCCGCGCCACAGGCCAGGGCACGCTCAAACCTGTGGGTGTCGATGTGTTTGCGTACTTGGGCACCCCCTCTTTGCCGCTGTCAACCCGCGGACGCCGCAGCCAAGTGGTACCGCGCCCTGGTGTGATGTCGTGATGCCCTCCAGGCCTTCATGCACCCCCGGCTAGTGCACCGAGACCTCAAACCGGGCAACGGCCTGCTGGACGACGACGGCCGCGCCAAGATATGCGACCTGGGCCTCGGCCGCACAAAAGACCCGCTGCAAAGCTACCTGATCACCCAAGTTGGCGGCACCCCTTTCTACATGGTGAAACGGGCCTCCAATGACCCCCGAGTCCCCCCCCCCCCCCCCCCCCCCCCACCCCTCCCGGCGGCCCTCTCCCCCCTATCTTGCCCAATTGCCAAACATGACTCCGACATGATGCCAAACCACCAGACAGCGAGTTTAGGTTTAGGGTTTTAGGGTTTGGATACTGCCCCACATTATTTGAAATTTGTAATGTATCAACTTAGTTATCTACTACACCTGGTGACAAACCAATGCCATTATACAAGTAATCTAATGTTGATATGCAAGTCATATAATTCTTGGATTTTTATGGGCTTTTTTCTGCAATTGTTATTATAATTTCTAAAAACATCTTGCAACAGAATTCGCGAATTCTTCCGAAAAAGTGTTGAGAGTTGTAAACTAATTATAAGTTTGTAACTTTATAACTTTTAGGAAGTGTAAATTCTTTTATAGTTTTGAGTCTCTTTTACACCTTTACTCCTGTTGGTTTTGTCAAGCTATGCAGGCCAACTGTCTCACGGCCGGCTGCCCGAGCCGGCCGGTTGCTGTCATATTGCCTGTAGCGTGCAACCCTCTGAAGGCCAAGGCCGCGTTTATATTCATAGTGCAGCGAAACACTTCGACGGGACACCGGTAGCGTCTCAGGTACCAGTACTTAACGACATACCTCGATTCGTTTCGGCTTGTCGCTGGAGCCGTCGGTGTCTGTGCTGGAAGGGGAGTACTCGCCGCCTTCGTAACGGCGGAAGCTTGCATTGCAATGGCCAATTCCACGCCAACACGACAATAATCACTACATTTCCTGGTACGCGCGGCGCAGCCCCCACGGGCCTACTGTTTTGCGGAATTACTTCCACCAAGCGTCCGCCCATCCCATTCCACCCCACCCAGCTTCTGCGTGGCGCTTCCTACCTGTAAGCCATTGAGCGACCGCATTCGCCGGCTGACCCGCTGCAACGCCCGCGCGTGGGGGCTGGGACACGCACATGCTCCGGAAGTGTTTGGCGACTCAAAGATCAACCACAAGACCGACATCTACGCCTTTGCGGTCATCCTGAACGAAGCCATATCGCAGCGCCCGCCATGGAACCACAACACCGCGTTCCAGGCAAGCGATCACTCGTCTATTGTCGCACGGCCATTGTGCGCGTACAGTTTGCGCTTAGCAGTCTATGGGTGCAGATACGCTAATATGAGACCTCATTAGAAGCATCATATTGGCGTGCATACAGCCTACGATGAAAACATTCGCTATAAATTCGCTTTAGTTTCGTCTGCATTTCACTCCTGATAGGTGGGACAGGTTCTCATATGCTGCGTTCTTCTCACACCGGCGGCACCCGGGCGTATATGGCGATGGGAACATACCATGGTTCCCGTGGTCATGTTGACATGTGGCGCAATGCACAACTAAGGCTGATGGTGTCTGCTACACTAATAATGTGACTGCATTGCAGATTATTTACGTTGTGTCGGTGAAGAAGGAGCGGCCGGCCATACCGGCAAGCTGTCCCCCGCCCCTGGCCAAGCTGATTGGCAAGTGCTGGGCCCACGACCCGAACCGGCGGCCCTCCGCGCACGAGCTGCTGCCACTCTTGGATCACCTCATCCAGAGCGCCGCGGCAGCCCTGGCGTAGACCATCCAAAATTTGAAATTTCTTACAACTTTCTTCCCGGGCGAACCCGGCCAGGTGCCTTACCGCCCGGCTGCACGAACCCGCATTGGGTCCACTAATTAAAGCGCTCTTCTCCATCTGGCATGGTAACGCACGGGCGTACGGATGAGAATATCACACACGGGTGGTGAGCCGGGTGTGGTCTTGAACAACCAGGGGTGACCTTGCTCGCAACAGGTTACGAGACAGTTTTAACATCGCTGCGTGGAACGCAGCGAAAACCGGAAGATGTCAGGCTCAGCTGTCATGGCTGCTTTTATGTCTACTCGTGATGCACCCAAAAAGGGCGCAACGACAGACGCCTAGTTCCCGTACCACTGAGCGGCACTTTTTACACCGGTTCTCCGGGTACTCGCTAAATGAAATCCTCCCGGGCTAGAAGCTATGTATAGCGGGGTCACAATCCTGAGATGCAGCTACCGAAAAGAGTACGAGTACTAAATAGTATCCGGTTGATATAGTCAAATATACCGTCATTTGATCAAATTCAGAGCCCACGTGACCACCCGTCTCGCCAACCCATCCCGCCCCACCGATGCCAATCGGACACACCGGTCGGCACCATCACGCGCATACCGCGGTAGCAGCGCCCTAACGTAGGCATGTGGTGGCCTTCATGTGCCTCGTCTTGTGTGTCACGGGCAGGGATGGGGCTGACGGCGGGATGATGAGGGAGGAGCCCGAGCGGTCACGTGCTAATCATACGCACGTAGCACGTGCCACGTAGCCAATTAAAAAGCGTTGCCAGCTACACATCTCGGATTTGAGACCCGTTTGCGGTCTTCAGAAACGAGTACCTACGCGGACCGGTGCGGTAGTCGAAAAGCGGTTAGGTCAAGGGAGAAAACCCCATAAACTAGTTTAGATCATACCAGCAGCGAGTCGCGAGTACCAGTACCAGCAGCGAGGCAGCGTTCGCAGTACTAGCGCTTTAAAGTACCAGAGTTTTTTTCCATTCCCAACAGCGAGTAGCGAGTACAAGTACTCATAGCCTCCCAACCGTGAGATCGTAATCGGACGGCTGTGTAATTTAGGACCGTGGCCGGGCGGGCGGGCGGGCGGGTGGGTGGATTATAGTACTTAGTAGTACATGCCAGTAGATAAGCGCTTTAGTCATGCACCTATAGGCCCGATCCGCTGCACTATACGGGTACCCGTACGGCAATAAAGCTCACCGCCGAAAAGTCGACGCTTCGCTGGATTAATGGGGGGCAGATTGTATGTGGGGGGGGGGGGGGGGGGGGAATACTAGGTGTAGCAAAGAAAGGCAATTAGATTTCAGGGCGCGCCAGACGATGTCGGTGCAACCAATGAATCTCACGCAGTCCTCAAGGTAAATCTCGCTCCTCCGAATGACATAGCGCTCGGCGTACTTTGGAAGCTTGGACTGGTGGAGTATGAAAGTGCGAGGGACGCATACAGAGTGCACATCCATATATCCCATCATGCCAGTCGCTGAGTGAAATATGGAATATGCGCGACTCGTATACCATGGGGCTGCCGACACCTAGTACTGGGCACACACGGAAAGCGTCTCTGAACCCCTCCCGCTGTCCTCGCTTGGTCCACATATCAGCATTCACCGAAAAGTGTTTCGAGCTCTTGTCATAGATAGGCATGGAAATACGCGTGTTGACGATCAGACAGCAAGGTGCATGTCGCAGCTGCAAGCGTGATGAGGCGCGTTGACGCTGTGCGACCGAGGCGGACGGAGACATGGTGCTGCCCAACGCCGATAGGATGGCGCACGACGTCGTCGCGCGAAGTGCCGACTTGATGTTCACGCCGCATTTAGGTCGGCGAGAGTCGGTACCCATGGGCGCTCGCGGGGGCCAAGGGGCCGCTCGTAGATGCTGATGTTGACACTGAGGTCTGAGGCACAGTGTCGAGGTCTGCAACAGCTACACAATCGGTTGTATTTTATCATAATTTTGTTGCCCAGCAGCGGCGGCCGGCCGTGACGACTCGCTCAGCAGTACCCGTAGCGGCGACTACTCGCTGCTAGTTCTATGCACTACTATTTCAAATTATTCAATAATAATAGCAATAATAATGAGCAGGATTAGTTCCAGAACCGTCAGTGCTGATTTTTTACACGAAGACTATTATGCCAAACATAATAAATCCGCGCATGCCGGCGCAAGTAGGGCTGCTGGGCTGCCGCCTCATTTTTACTTCTATTCGTTCATTTTATTATACACCCCTCTACATAAATATGGGGTTTGCGAAATTGATCCACATGCCCATGCGCGGCTGCATTGAGGCCGTGCGCGCGTGCATGCGGGTTACTCAGGGTCGTACGGCTGGGGGGAAACGCCGCGATAGCGCGATACACCCCATATTGCCACGCGGGGGCCGTTGCCGTCAACGCTTTCATTCATGCAAAAGCATGGCTTCTGGCGCTGGCGCTTCAAAACCACAAATTGCGCCATGCGTGTGCACAAATAGGCATGGGGCACCACAGCCCCCGTACTCATACCACATCACCCTTGGTATGATCACTATCCACCATACACGTAGGGCATTGAAATTAGGTCATTCACGACCTGGACCAAGCCCTACGTGTCCATGACGATGGTTTATGGCCAAAATCATGGACAAAATGCGGTAAGTTGTGATCGTTGCACACGCATGCAGGAGAGGGTTCTTGCGGCCTCTTTGCCGTAGGCCAAAGCTTTTCTATAGCAGTGCATGCCCGCATGCTCATAGCACGCCATGGTGAGCCCAGTGGGGCGGCAATGTCGTGCACCTTAATGCGTCGATGCTGGTGGAAATAATAATGTTGTTGGGGGGATCCGGCATCGCGGCCGTGGGCATCGCTCAAGGGGGGTATGTGCCAAGTATGAGCAGTAGTCCGTGCACAAGTACATACGACACACTGTCCCGCCACCGTGTATCAGGTTTTGAGATCCCTTTGGCGTGAAGTTTCACGCCAACATGTTGACCACACGCTGACACGGACGTCAGATTCCGACATATTATTTCAAGAAAATCGAAAAAGTGCCTAAATGGCCTCGGACGACCGTGCTGCGGGACGGTGTGGAATTTGTAGCCGTGCTCGCATAGTTTTTGTTGGTATTCATATGAAAACTTTCTGACGTTTCCTCGCAACGCACTGAGCGATACCGCGAGTTTGAGAGCTGCACCACAAGGCGGCACTGCAGTGGCGATGGTATCACGCCGCATCGTGCACGGGCGCACGCCAATATGGCCCCACCCCAAGCAAACATGCCCTAGCCTCTTTGCTGACATGTTTCCTCGCCCACCCATGGCCATCCCGCCATGCAATGGTCTATGCATGCGCGGCGGGACGCGCGGGGCACCAACCCCCGTTGTTGTGGGGGTCCTGGAAACGCTCAGTGTGGCGCAAGTGCCACTCGTGAAGGGCACTTGTTAGGGCCGAAGGGGTTGCTTACACCCTATGGGGCTAAAGGCTGAGCATGAATGTGCAATATTCCAGAATTTCAGGTCATAAAACATAGATTCAGCTGCCCTACTATTCGTAAGCTCGGATTCGGCGAGAAAGGGGCCTGGGACTTATATGGAGGGGTGTAGAAGGGAATCAAGGGATTCGCGCGGCATTGCATGCGTACGCGGACACCTGTATTTAGCGCTAGCAATATTGCATGGCGGTAGTAAAAGGATTTAATCAGTACCCGCACCCCAGTGCCAAGGTACGTCAAGGTACTCGGACGATGCGCCTGCTGCTGTGTTGATCCACTAGTAATGTATCTGGGGGGTGCATAATGATTCGGGTGTTTAGGGCTCCTCTTTAGGGAGGATTACAGTTTAGGAGGACTCTAAGGGCACGTAATGTTGGACAGGGGTGTATAGGGAGTCATCTTCGCGGTGGATTGGGTATTATTGGCCCTTTCGGGTAATTAGTTCATACCAGGGAGTGGCTAATACTTACCCAAAAACGCTTATGGTAAGGATCCTACCTACTGCCTTTCGCGGTGGTTTTCCTGCTGGCCTGTGTAAATTCGCACCAATCGGTCGTCGGTCGGGCTCGTGATTGGATAGCAGCAGGGCGGTCGCTATGCCCCGCCAGGTCGACCCTGGCCTGAACAGGTACTGGTACCATTAGTAATCCTTATGCTAGGCATGTAATTCTTAGTTAGAGGCAGGCGTAGAAGTCGCTGGCGACCGAGACAGACCGACAGATTGGCCCGCGATATCAGCCCCTTCCCCACCCCCGACCAACGCCGCACTTCCCCACCAGGAGAAGAGCCTTGACGTGGCCCCATACATAGTAGGAGCTTCGCAACAGGGACGAGCTCACTGCGCGGGCGCCGTCGATATTTTCGATGCGCAGCGAGAGACCGTTAGAACCTGTGCGGATATACCGACGTGCGCATATATAGCCTGGGATGGCGGCGTCCGTGCCCGTGCCGCCTCAGCCGATGGCGCCGTTCCCGGACAGTCCTGTGGCCTCGCGGCGGACGGGGCTAGTGTGGAGCGAGCGGTACATGTGGCACGACACCGGCAGCTGGGCGGGCAGCGTGCCGAGCGGGATCGCCGCCACCCGCGGCACCTTCAACCAGCCGGGCGTGCATTACGAGAACGCGGAGACCAAACGCAGGTTATACAACCTGCTGGCGGCCTGTGGCCTGCTGGAGCAGCTGACCCCCGTCAAGCCGCGTATAGCGAGCGTGGAGGAAGTGGCGCGGTTCCATGACCGGGAGTACATTGCATCCCTCAAGGTGTTTGCCTGGCCCTCCTGCCATCTTGGGGGGGGGGGGGGGGGGGGGGGGGCATATGCCTTACACACTTCTAGCACACCCAGTGCCATGTGTGCGAACCTGCACACCCTTCTTACCGCAGGCGATGAGCGACGTCGCGGGCGGCGACGCTGGCGAGTGCGCTGTGTTTGGACCCGGAAGTTTCGAGATTGCGCTGCTCGCGGTGGGGGGTGGCCTGGCGGCGGTGGACGCTGTGGTGGCCGGGCAGCTGGACAACGCATATGTGTTGTGCCGCCCGCCGGGACACCATGCGGAGCGCGGTCGCGGTCGCGGCTTCTGCCTCTTCAACAATGTGGCCCTGGCTGCTATGCACGCGCAACAGGTAGGTACATGCAGTCCTTTCCCCCCTTGGGATCTTCCTACCTTGGCAAATCCCTCACGCAGCCCTCCCCCCCCCCCGCCCCCCGCGCCCTGCCCACTCCTCCCCTTCTTCCTTATAGGTGCACGGCTTGCGACGTGTGGCCATCGTGGACTACGATGTGCATCACGGCAACGGCACCCAGCAAGCCTTCTACGAGGATAGCAGCGTGCTGGTGGTGTCCGTGCACCAGGACGGGCTGTACCCCAACCACAGCGGCGCACTCACAGAGAATGGCGCCGGCACGGGCGAGGGCTTCCACATCAACGTGCCGCTCCCGCCAGGCACTGGCGTCGGGGGCTACGCGGCTGCCTTTGACAGAGTGGTCATCCCCGCGCTGGAAGCGTTCAACCCCGAGCTGCTGCTGGTCAGGTGCGCCCCTGTTGAAGCCCGTTCCGGCGCGCCCAAAACCTAGATTATGGGTAACACCACAATATGTTATTGTAACCCACATTACCAAAATGATTTCTTCGGCGTTTAAGGCTCATCTCGCTCTGTAGCGACTATGTAGCTAAGAGAGCCACGTGATTTTATGATAAAAAATGGATTGCGCATTCAATTTCCACGATGGCGGGCCTCATCGCCCGGCCGGTTGGGGAGGAGGGGGCAATGAAAGGACTCTATCCAATTAACCAGGACAACAGGAAGTGGCAATTACAGAATGGGCCAAACCCCCTTCGCTGAAGCGCGGCTTGTGATACTTTCAATTCTTTAGGGAATGGGGCAGCTGCTCGGCGCGTCAAGGCTAAGTCTGCATGATGTAAAGGGGTCCTTTTTCTATGGTGCAACCTTTTGGCGTCGACATTTCCCCGCGAAAACCTCAGAAATATATACAGTACATTCGTACCTTACTCGATACCGGGCGGCTGCGCCGGCTTGGCGCGATTCAATCAGCAGCCCTCTCAAATCCCCCCACAGCCCCCTCTCGGCGCCCGGCATTCCGAGGCAACTCGGCAGTTTCGTGCTCAGCATGGTCGACTTGGGCGGGGCACACCATCACCCCCCGGCCGCCTTTGAGGTTAGCACCACCTTGACCACCGTGATGGTGTGCGATGATCCACGTGCGATGAGTCGATGACCCACGTGCGCTGACGCGACGCACGTGGTCTGTCGCGCACTGTACGTTTTTCGTCGCACCCCCCGTAGAAAAAACTGTCCCTTATTAAGCATGGAGCATGAATGAATGCTGAGGGCTCACCCGTGCTTGGCGGATGCTTGAAGGGCGACCTTTCCCATGGTAGGCTCTGAGGATTGATTGCGCGCTGTCAAACATGTCTCGCAGCTCTGGCTTTGATGCCTCTGCGCTGGACCCGCTCTCCCACATGATGGCCACCAGCTCCTGCTTCGGCGCCATGGCCACCAAGCTATTGGACGCCGCCCGGCGCGGTGCAGCCGCCGGGCGGGCCGTGTTTTTCCACGAGGGCGGCTACTCGGAGGTGCACGCTCCCTTCTGCGGCCTGCGCGTCATAGAGGCCATGGCGGGCGTCGCGCGTAGCAATGTGGTGGACGAGTACGACGAAGAGTTTCACCACTACGGCTACCAGGCCCTGCAGCCTCACCAGGACGCCGTGATTGCAGAAGCAGAGCGCCTGGTGGCGACGCTCTCAGACGTCTGCGTCTCGAGAGGCAACTCATGAGCCGGGTGGCTCTCTCGCTGCATCCCATGCCAAGGCAGCCGTGTTTCACGCAGTTTGGAAGAGGTGCAGCCGACCCGATGTCGCCGGGAAGTCGCCGTGTTCCGCTCCGTCTACGAGCTGCTCGCTGGTGTGCTGCTGATATGTTGACTAGCGGTGCCGGATCAAGTGCAGTTCCAACATAGCGGCGTTTATCATGACCGAGTTCTTTTTCGTGGTACTTCCCATTCGAATAGACTGAGAAGCCGCACGTCACGGCTTTCCTATAGGAATTCACGCAAGTCCTCATCTCTTTTTCTCCATACCGCGTGACTTATTTGTCCCCTGTCCGTTGTTCCTGAACTGATACTTCCATCGGATGGCTCCATGGGCCCAGTGATACCGATACACACATGTACTGGCAAACAGCCAGGCGACTGTCACCCGTTCACCCGGATGCCCAGCCGGTGGGTAGATGTCATGACAAGGCTGCTACGATGTAATTTCCTGCTTTCCAGCAAAATCGGGGGGGGGGGGGGGGGGGGGCTTGTTTTATTCAGGAAACTTATTCACGAACTGTACTAGTACATCACTGTCTGCATCAATCCCTGCTGGTTGGCGCGCGTCCGCGTGTCTTATCTGAGGCTAGATTGCGCGGCCAGCAGGCCGCAGCGGCGGTCGCTGCCGTGTCGACATCATACCTAGCCCACCCGGCGACGGGCCCACCTGCCCCACACGACCTGGCCTCCGTGACACGCCAGGATGCCGGACAGTGAGGTCGAGGCCAGCTGGTTCTGTTCCTGGTTCCTGGCCGTCCCCCCCAATGTGCGCCCCACCTGCATGCGGCAAGGAGCGAAGGACCTCGTGTGTGGCGGGAAGTCTGACTGCAAGAAGCTGTTTGAGCAACTGGGGCGCGGAGGGCAGTGGCAACGAGGAAGCAACATGAGGAGGACGAGGGGGAGCAGCCGGAGCAACCAGCTAACCCGGATTCCGGAGGAGGCGATCATCCTGGATGCTGAAGACATTCGCATGGAGAAAAGGCGCGAGGACGAGATGGCGAGGGAGCGCCAGGCACAGATGCTGCTGGAGGAGGAGGACCACGACGCTCAGATGGATGATGCAGAGCAGTTATTTAGTGATGGCAACAAGTATAGATGGTAGGCCGGGAGGGTCGGGGGATCACATTAACCTGTAATTGTGGTTACAAATTGTGTCGTCTATATTTAAAATCCATATGCCCTAACTGCGCTTCTGCTACTGACCTGCACTGCCATGGGGCTTGCATAGCTGCGCAGCATGAAGCTGCATAGCATAGGGTAGGGTTAGCAGTGAACGTGGCCCACATTAGTACATTCCGCAGTATTGGACATTCCTGACAAACCAAGTGCGGAAACCGAAAAATCGAGGAGAGGGGGGGGGGGGGGGGGGGGGGGGCGCTAAACCAGGACATTTATTCGCAACAGCCTAATCGTTCCACCGGACTGAACCAAGGTGGTACGCTGTGGTAAATGGGATCGATCGATTTGCGAAACATAGTGGCGCTGCGTCGTCTGCAATCATCGCCTGTCAACGAGCCTTAGGCGCGCAGCACTTCGTCAGGTAGTGTAGGACTTTTTTCCGCCCCCGGGACCTATTATGAAGCATCAGTCTAGATAGAATGACAATCAGTCAGCATACCCTCGGCTGTCGGACAGCCGGTGTCAGGAGCGCGCGCTCCGGGCGGGTGACTGTCGCACGCCATCATATCCTGACTACGCATGGCGGGAGTGGTGGCAGCCAGCACATCGGCCGTCAGAACTGGTAGCGGCCCTCTACCCCGACAAGCTAGCCGCTGTCTCCAGAACTGCAAGAACTCGGATCCACACGACGCCCGCACAGTGCCGCCGCGGCTACCGTGCGTACAATAAGAAGTCACTTACATCCGAGCTGACTCGATGCTGTTTCGCCGTCTATAGCCGATGACGTAGTGTGTAGGTGCTGGGGAGGCCTGCTCAAGGTAGGGCGGCGCAATGGCACCGCAGGTATATGGCCTTTCAGTGACTACAGGGTACTCGCATCTGGGAGAGACTGGTGTCTGATAGAGAACGCACGGAAAGTAGCGATTTACTGGGGAAGGAGAAAGCTTGTATTTAATCAGACTAGTCGCTACCAGGGGGGTGCTGGACGGGTGGGCCACACATAGTGCTGATCACGTGACACAGCTGACAGTGACGGGGCATTCGCTGGAAACACGGAATTATAACATATGTTACGTTAATATCGCGGAATACTTGTACAGAAGATAGCTCGATGCTGACAGGGCTGCCAGCAAGGCATCCCTGGACTCCCGAGATGGCCGCACCTGAGGGACAGAAGCAACTTCATCATCTGCGCTGCGCGAGATCATCTGTACCAGGAAAGGCATCCCATACTGATCACGACCACACAACGGAAATATCACCGAGACAATTCATCTTTTGATCCGATGATAGCCGGATGGTACATCAGAGCACAGGGTCCGCCTAGTCACCTTTCCTGCAGCGGCGGGCGCCTCGATATACTATCATCCGCCCCATCAACTAGGCCGCCGCGCCACACCCCTACTCGCCCTCACCTCACTCTGCACAGCCCGTCTCTGTAGCCACACCGACCGAGAAATCCCGACAGCCATCCCAGGTCCGACCGTTCCCTGCTGCGCGTTCCCCTCATTTCCTCCTTGCCGAACGTGCACGCTCGGTTTCTGGGCCGGTTATGATGATGGGTAGCAGACAGCCAATTTACCGCCCGGCCAGAGCTTTCCGGCCGCAGCTCATATTAACCAGAAAATCAAGTTATTATGCCTGTTCTTGACAAAATGCCCCTCAACGGAACGGGCGATGCCGCGGTGCCTGGCCCCGCGCGGGGGGGGGGGGGGGGGGGGGAGCCCTGGACGTCTCGCTGCGTCACTCCCCTAGCATCTCTTGGCGGATGTCAGTCGCTGCGCCCTGGGTAGCCTCCGGAGCCAGCGCCCCGTTGCTTTCCGTCGCAGCCCTCGGTTCAATTCACTCACGATATCGTCAGCCGTCGCGGCTCGGCTCATCATTGGGGGGGGGGGGGGGGGGGGGGCGGACGCCGACTTGACCTGAGCCCCGTCAGTATGTCACTCGTTGTCACAGGTGGAGGAGGGCCAACGCGATGGCCGCCGCTCTGCCTAGCCTGGCTGCCCGCGCGGTGGCGGGGTCGGCAGGCCGCACAGACGCTCGTCGGACTCGGCGCGCGGCTCGCGCGGCAAACGCCAGGCCCACCCCGCCGCCTGGTGGGCGCCCTCGCCCCAAATCAAGCCCATCGTAGCTGGCCATTCCAGCAGCTGTCCTGATAATCGCGCTTTCCTGGCCTGCTTTGCTTGGGGAGCGGCGCCCGCTTACAGTGCTGCAATATGGCCTCAATTGGACTTGTATATTTCCCCGTCATTTTTCCCTAATCAACCCCCTCCCCCTCCTTCCCCAAATGCTGCGCCTGCCACGTCAGCGCCCTCCCGCGGGCGTGGCGTTGCCTTGCGCGCTGCGACGGCAGATGACTGGAAGAGCAGCGAGGATGAGCTATACCGGCTGCAGCAGGAGCTGCTGGAGGAGGTGCGCCGCCGCTACCGCCGAGCGCTGTCCCGGTCTCCCTGTCCCCCCCCCCCCCCCCCCCCCCCCGCTTCCCTTCCCTGTCCATCCTTCCTCCCGCCCACAACCCTTGCTTGCATCTGATTGCGGACGGGTCGCCTGGTGTGCAGGTCGCGGAGCGCAAGAAGCTGGCGGCCAAGCTTGTGCAGCGGCTGCGGAAGGAGGCGGCGGAGGGCAACATCTGCATCGACGAGTCCAAGGTCCGCCCTAGCCCCTACCCCTGCCCTTGCCTGTACCCGCGAGCCTGACGCACTCTGCACTGGGGCGTTTGGCAGCAATATCAGCCCCACCATCAGCAGCATCACCACATCTATCGTCAGCGGTAGCGACATCCCCGGCAACTCTACCATCATTACTTGCATCACTGGCAGCCCCCCCCCCCCCCCCCCCCCCCCTTAAGGCTTGACGCTTCGGCATGAGAAGGGACATTCCGACCTGCGCACATCGCCCCGGTGTCGAGGCATCGCGGCCCTCCAAATCTCTACGTCAGCGAGTCAGCTCCCTGTGGACCCGAGTGCGGGACGGGGGACGGGGTGTTGGTTTCGGATTGAGCCAGAGTGACCCTGGCACCACCTGAAGGGGTTTTGGCAGGCCAGCCGCCAGCTGTGAACATGCGTCCCAGCTCTGCCCAACCTGCCACCTCGCGGCGCCGGCAGGCTGAATCCCCCCCCCCCCCCCCCCCTATTTGCAGCTGCAGCCCGCGCCCTTCTCCCAGCCCGCGCCGCCCGCGCCTACCGCAACGTCAACCAAGCTCCCCACCGCCGCCTCCGCCTTCGTGGCCAACCCACCGCCCAGCACCGCGCAGACCCAAACCCCGGCTTCCAAGTCCACCGCAGCCCCGGCAAAGCCGCCGCCGCCGCCCACCAAGTCCGCCTTTATCGGGGCGCCGCCCAAGTCGGCGCCCAAGTCGGCGGCGGCCCCGCCCGCGCCCAACGCTCCAGCAGCGCCACCGGCGTCCAAGCCCACCGCGGCCCCGGCAAAGCCGCCGCCGCCGCCCACCAAGTCGGCCTTTGTGGGGGCGCCGCCCAAGGTGTGACTCCCCTGACCCCGCCCAGCCCAGCATAGCCCGGCGCAGCCCGCAAACCTGCGCCGTCAGCCAGACAGTCAGACTGCACACCGCAATGCCATAGGGTGCCGGTGCGCTTGTTGTGCAAGGTTGAGCTTGGGGGAGATGTTCGGGGAGCTGGGGGGGCTGGTTCCCCCCTCCCTCCCCTCTGGAGGGCCTCCTGGTTTGTCTGTGGCGTCCCCGCCCATGGCGCTGAGCGGCCCGCCCCCCCCCGACAACCCCCTGCCACCAGCCGCAGACACAGCTTCCCCCAGCCACGACGCCCGGCGCGTCTCTGCCGCCGGTGGGCACGCCCCCCAAGACAATGACGTTCCCGGGGAGCACGGCGCCGCCGACCGGCGCGGCGGCGGGGGCGAAGGAGGAGGAGGCCGACGCCGCCGGCGCGGGCGCGGCCGAGGAGGTGCCCCTGGCGGGCGAAAACGTCATGAAGGCGAGCCCTCTAATGACCTGTTTGTGTCGTGGGCGTGTTGGGCGGGGGTGAGGGGTGCGGGCCAATGCTGTCCCGTGGCGCCGGCAAGCCTCCTGCTGTGCTCAGCAAACGCCCGCTGGATGCCGCCCCGCAACGAGCTGACTGTGCGGCGCTGGCTGGCTGGGGGCCGCGGGCGCGCAGGTGGTGATGGTGGGCGCGGAGATGGCGCCGTGGTCCAAGACGGGCGGCCTGGGGACGTGATGGGCGCGCTGCCCAAGGTGCGCGCACGTGCCCGGGCAGCGGCAGCGGCGCTCATCCTGGCCGTGGTTGCCTGCGACCAGCTTCCCAGACCGGCCTCATCCCGGGGCGCACGCCTGTGTTTAGCTACCGGGAGGGTGGCCGGGTGATGGCTGTGGTTGCATGCTTAAGATGGCAAAGCCGGCAGGGCGCCGCATGCCACGATGGTCGGATAGCTGGCTTTATCACCCCCTGCTGCCCTGCTGAGGCAATGCCCCCCTCCTCTCCGGCAGGCGCTGGCGGAGCGCGGACACCGCACCATGGCCATCGCGCCGCGCTACGAGAACTACGAGGGCGTAGAGTTCACAGGCGTGCGCACGCGCTTCAAGGTCTTCAACGCCGACCACGAGGTTCCCCCCCCCCGCCCCCCGGCCCCTCTTCACTCCCCGTCTTGTTGAGTGATGCTGAGTGGTCTGGGCCCCGCCCGGTGGGGCGATGGCGTGGGAAGTGGCGGCGCGTGCGCTGACGTGACGAGGGCTGCGTGGGGTGCCGCAGGTGGGCTACTACCACCTGTACAAGGACGGCGTGGACTACGTCTTCATCGACCACCCGTGCTACCACAATGCCGGCAAGAACATCTACACCTCTGGCTCGCGCCTGGACCTCGGCTTCCGCTGCGTGAGCGCCCCGCAGCCCCCGGCGCTTTGCCCCTGGACTCCGCGCTCGGCGGATGCAGCTGTGCAGAGCGGCGCGCAGCCCTGAGCCCCCCCCCCCCTCTCCCCCCCACCACCACCCACTCCTCCTTTTCCTTGCTGTGTAGGCCCTGCTGTGCAAGGCGGCGCTGGAGGCGCCCTGGCATGTGCCGTGCGGCGGTGTGCCCTACGGCGACGACAACCTCTGCTTCATCGCCAACGACTGGCACACCTCCCTGCTGCCGGTGTACCTGCAGGTGCTCCCCCCCCCCCCCCCCCCCCCCATCACCGTCATCCGCTAAAAACCCTGACTGGGTGCGGCAGCCCCTCTGCGCCTGCCCATCACCCGGCGTGACACATCGGGACCGCACTGCTGGCGCTGCCGCTCCTCCGGGTGACGATGACAACGTTGGGCGGTCGGCCCTAATTAGGGTTTCCAACAATCGGATTCAGGTTTCATTGTAGGCTCAATTGTTTTCAAAAAAACCTACATCACTTCGAAGCGCTTCAGTTTGAGGCATATTGGGGAGGTGGGTAGTGGCCAGCAGAGCAGCTGCACTTTGGTGAGACACCCCCCCTAATTCTCCTAGTTGCATCCGCAGACGCAATGCACCCAGATGGATCCCCAAACATGCTGCACATACAGCAAGGACCTTTTCAAATGAAACACCCGCATGTTGCGGAGGTGCGCGTACGGCTGAATTTCAGGATATTGGATTTTGGCTGGGGATTTGGCCTTTCTTAGTTTTTTCTATCCATCTGTCCGGACATAATATAACGAATCAATATCTCAGGTTCCCAATGTCTCTGTTATCCGAGATAGGGTTTCAAATTCCATCAAAGTCTAACTTACATACCCCCAATCTTATAGACCTGAAAGATACAATTTAGGGTTTTGTGATATTAGGGTTTGCTAGGGCAGACCGCCCAACAGAGAGTGAAAAAAATGCACTTAACAGAGGAGAGGAACGCCGCCGCTCTTGAGTGGTTCGGATCCTGACGTCGTGGCGCCTCGCCCTCCGGCGGCACACCGCAGGGGCACTACCGCGACTACGACCAGATGACCTTTGCGCGCGCGATCCTGGTGCTGCACAACATGGCGCACCAGGGGCGCGGCCCCTTTGATGAGCTCAGCAACTTTGAGATCCCGCAGCACATGGAGCACAGCTTCTTCCTGGACGACCCCATTGGCGGCGAGCACATGAACATCCTCAAGGTGCCCCCCCCCCCCCCCCCCCCTGGAAGGCGGCTGGATCACTTCGAGCCGCCCCCACTTATTGTGTATTGAAGCTACGGGTCACATGTGACCTCCTCGCATTCGGCCTTTTGTTCAGAGGGCACACTTGGCTAGCGGCTTGGGGCCGTGGCTCATGTTGGTCCATGATGTCCAAGGCTCTATAGGGAAAGAATAGTCGAGCAGAGCATATAGATCTACTTCGATAATGTGGGGCGGGCCAACACACTTGGAGGCCGGCCGATTTCGACGTGGTTATTGTATGTTGTCGGCGTATTTTTGGCCACTTTGTTGTTTGGTACCACGCCGGGAATGGATTGGAGGCGATGGTTCCTCACATGCTGCTTGGAGCCGGTGTCAATGGTCAACATGCGCCAACATAAGAGGGAGTAGGGGGCCCTTGCGAATGGGCACAGGTGACCTAATGCTGCGTCAAACTGTTGGACAAACCTGATTAACTTTGGGGTCGGTTGCTGTCGTGCAGTACTCAGCATGGGGCGGCCGGGCCCACTTGGGGTATCCACCATGCGCACATGGCGTAGTTGTGCGGCAAATACATCATTTACAAGACCATCTAAGGATGTTTTATAGGCGCATTAACACCTATTCGGAAATTGGAGTGGAAGGGGTCACATGTGACTCCCGCCTCAGCTTGGATGATAGACACTGTGCCGCTAGAAAGGGGCGCTGAACCGCGGGTCTCTGTGGACGCAGGCGGGCATCGAGTCGGCGCACCGCCTGGTGGCCGTGAGCCACGGCTACGCGTGGGAGTGCCAGACGCAGGAGGGCGGCTGGGGGCTGGACATGTACCTGCGCGACCTGAGCTGGAAGTTCCGCGGCATCGTGAACGGCATCGACCTGCAGGAGTGGAACCCCGCGCTGGACGCCGCCATCGCCACCGACGGCTACCAGAACTACACCAAGGAGACGCTGGCCACGGGCAAGGCGGCCTGCAAGGTGACCCCGCCCGCCGACCAACTGCAGGCGGGCGCCCCTCCTCGCGGCCGCCATCATGCCGCCCTCACGCCGGGCTCTCTCCCTCTCTCTCTCTCTCTCTCCCTCTCTCTCTCTCTCCATGGCATGGCATGGGATGGCGCCCAGGCATGTGCCTCCCAAAGGGTACAGCTCTCACCCCAACTCCTCCCCCCCCCCCCCCCCCCTCCCTTACACACACACTCGCACTCGCACGCACAGGCGGCGCTGCAGAAGGAGCTTGGCCTGCCGGTGGATCCCAAGATCCCGCTGCTGGGCTTCATCGGCCGCCTGGACTACCAGAAGGGCATCGACCTCATCAGGCACGACGGCGCCTCCCACCCTCCACCCGCCGCGCCCTGTGCCCTGCCGGCACGACTCCGCTCCCTCGGCGTACGTCGCCCCTGACGACCGCCGCCGCTGCAATGCATGCAGGGACTCGTACGACTGGCTGATGGGGCAGAACGTGCAGCTCGTCATGCTCGGCTCGGGGCGCGACGACCTAGAGAACGTGAGCGCCCGCCCACTTGGCCGCGGACTCTCCCCTCTGCCGCCGTCATCCCGGGCGCCCACCGCGGCGGCTGATCCCCCCCCCCCCCCCCCCCTTGGGCGCCCGCAGGACCTGCGCAGCATGGAGGGGCGCAACCCCAACTGCAAGGCCTGGGTGGGCTTCAACGTCACCATGGCGCACCGCATAACGGCGGGCATCGACATCCTGCTGATGCCCTCCCGCTTTGAGCCCTGCGGACTCAACCAGTGCGCGCCCCCCCCCCCCCCCCCCCCCCCAAACGTTGCTGTCGCCTTCTTGGAGCTCCCTGCCAGCCTGTCTTACCCTAGCTTGCCCCACCCCGGGCCAGCGTAGCCTGCCCCACACTCCTCCATAAGTCCCCCTCCGCTTTCCCTCCCCCCCCCCTCTCTTTAGCGCCGCATGCTGACACCCACTCCCTCCCCCCCCTCTTCTCCCAATCCAATCCCAGGCTGTATGCCATGGCGTACGGCACCGTTCCCGTCGTGCATGCGGTCGGCGGCCTGCGCGACACGGTGCAGCCATACGACCCCTTTGAGGTGCCCCCCCCCCCCTCCGCACTCAATGAACACCCTCCCCCCCACCTCCCAATACATGTTTCAATAGACATGTGTAGACCGTGACTAAACCAATACCCACCAGTACCTGTGTTCGTCTGTATGTATGGGTGGATGCATGTGTCTATGTGTAACATACAAACACAAACGTTCTGCGGATAAATACCCGTCTGCGAAGAGGGAAAACGGATAAATAAACGGATAAATAAATCAGATTATAGGACGACCAATCACAAACATTCCGACGCAAAGGACCAAAACAATGACTTGTTCTTGTCCCCGCGAACCGTGTTTAGTTGTGCGGTATGTATGTACGTGTGTATGTATGTTTATGCACGCGACCTTACCAATCCCGGAGGTCGCACTGTACGGGGCGAGAGAGGGGCTGGCGGCGGGAGGGCTTATCGTCCTGACGAGGCTCGGCCGCGTTGACTGTTGTGCAGAACAAGGGCACCGGCTGGACGTTTGACCGCGCCGAGGTGGAGCCCTTCAAGCAGGCGCTCAACAACGCGCTGGTGACCTACAAGAACCACGGGGAATCGTTCCGCGGCGTGCAGGTGAGGCACCCGCCCGACGCCCCTCCGCCGACTCGGACCAGTACTCCGATGCTTTGTGGAACTTTGTCGATGGCATTTGCATGTCTTCCTATACCTGTGCTTCGTTGTATATTGGATAGTATACAGCGACGCCCATATTATATACACTGTATATATGTATAGTTTATGTATACAGTGTACGTTTAGTATGTAGTATGCGACGCACGGCATATGTAGTATAGTGTATAGATATATAAATATATACATAAATACATATATAGTATATATACTATATATACTATATATACTATATATACTATATATACTATATATATACTCTAATATGCCATATATATATAATATACAATATACAATATACTATATACTTTATACTATATAATATATACTATATACTGTATGCTATATATATATATTTGAGTCTATACCGATTACTCATCGCGGGATATCATCATTTCCGTGCTCATCGGGGGTTTTGTTTACGTTTGTTTGCGACGGCGCAGGAGCGTGGCATGGAGAAGGACATGAGCTGGAACCACGCGGCGGAGCAGTACGAGGAGGTCATGGTGGCCGCCAAGTACCAGTGGTAGCTCTCTCTTGGCCGCGCGTCCTCCTCCCCCGCGGAGCAAGGAGGGCCTGCGGCAGTTGCGTTGACGAGCCCTACTCCCCCGCCTGTAGCCCCCGTAGTCTGTTCCTTCAGACAATAACGCCTGTCTGCCACAACCCGGTGGAGACACATTGTAGTGGCCTGTAACTTCAGACACGTTATGTCCCGTCATTGGAGCACGAGCGCACATTGCGCGCCAGTTGCACACCATCCTGTCATCATCTGATTGTCATCGGTACAGGCGCATCATGTCACGGCACTGGTACACTCTCATCCATCAATGCATGTCATCTATCCACGCATCGCTTGTGGCTACTGCACATGCGCATTACGGATTAGTCAAGCTGGGCGAAGTCATACCACATTCATGCGCACATGTACCCGGGTACCTTTGCTGATCTTGGGATTGTAGTATACTGTTATTACACTACTCGTCATATCAGCGTGTAGTTACCGTCATCAGCATCACTTATAAGAATCCTTATGAGATCGAGTATACCGGTACGGATAATAATCCGAGAAACGAACCGGCATCATGCTGCGTCGACTTACAGGTAGTGGGATGCAGATGGAAGGCCGTAAGAATGTTATTACACGACTACCTGTACAAAATGTAGTCCAGGTATAAATATATTGGCAGGACCGTACTACAATTATTATTATTGCAGTGGAACGATAGTCTAGCTACACGGTTATCTGGGCTCTTCCGTGCCCCTGTCGCGACCATAATTATCACTCGAAGCTGATAAAATAAAGCAACCCATATAAAAGCCCCCCATGGCCCTCAGGCCCTGCATGCCTGGCGGAGGTTTGCACCCAGCCTAGCTGCTTCTACAGCAGGCACCCCAGGGGCAGCAGGGATTGATCCAAGTATTTTAATATAATTAGTTGCTGGCCCGGCTGTTATTTTATACTGAGCGATATACTTCAATTTTGAAGCAGCAGGTTCGGACCCTGGCTCTTCCACAGCCATCGCGTTGTGTGTGGTAACTGCAGCATGTGGCTGACGTTCCGCTCATATGCGGGGACGCAGAGCAATATGAACGACACCACCGGTGCGGAAGGCATGGTTGGGTGCAATGGTGCATCGTGATGCAGTCTGTAGTTCTGTACTGCCTTGTCAATGGGACGGTACAGTTTTGTTGTAAACTGGTGCATTTCCGAGAATTATAATATCAAATGTGTTTATTATAACACATATGATGCACGGTATTGTATTAATATATTGTCAATATCCAGGGTAGCCATGACGAAACGCCCATCAGCATCAAGTAAGACGTGCCCCTATGTATTGCGGATTTACGAAGAGTGTACGCTCAGTTCCTCTTATCTATAAGGTATTTATGAGGCACCACGCACACATCAATAAGCGAGGATGCGAGCGAGCGAGCCGGAAACCATACGACTGAATGGCGATTTCATGGCAGCACGCGCGCAAAACAGATGTATGTATATATACACACATATTATATATATGCATGATATATGATATATTATGTATTATTATATATTATTATATGATGTATATATATATATATTATATTATATATATGTATATATAATATATAATACATTATATATATCTCAATATGGTATATGTATGTATGTATGTGTAAATATTTGTTTACCCAAGGAGGCACGATTTGCCAAAGAATGTCAGCTCGCTTACATTGGAGGCTAAGACGAGAACCACAGGCTTGGCCTGGGTGTCTCCTAGCGCAGAAAGATGGCTGTGGGTGGGTGGGTGCGCGAGCCGGTTGAGGCGAGCGCAAAGCAGAGAGTGCCGGTGCCCGAGGGCGGATCCCTCAGGTCGTGGTGCTGGTGCGGGCCGGCAGGCCCCAGTCCGTGCGCCGACCGCGGGGATCGTGCGCAGTACAACATTGCTAAGTACTGTAAACCTCTAGATGACTACATCTGACCATTTACCCAAGGAGGCACGATTTGCCAGAGAAGAAAGCCAAAGGCTTGCACAGGTAGCGAAGTGTAGCGGCCGGACGGGGACGAGCTAGCAGCAGAAACGCAGCATAGCAGCTCGCTGCCGAGGCCGCGCCTTTGCGCAACCTGTGCGATGCCCACGCGACACTGGGGGGCGGCTGGGCGCCCGCCGCCAGGCGGGCGTCCCGCAGCCAGTCAGTGGGAGTGGCTGAAAAGGACCAAGCGGCGGAAGGCTCCAGCGGGGAGACGCTCCAAAACTTGGTCGGCAGGCCGGCGCCGGAGAGAGGTCGGCAAGAAGGTGGGGCTCGGCCGCCATCGACACCGTCCAGGGCGCTCCAGAGCCCGGGCGCGGGCGCCGTGCGCGGGACGGGCGGCCCAGGTACTGTACACTGTACTGCAGTGACGGCCGTACCGCCAGGGATTGGCCGCAGGCCTTAGCATAACAGCGAAGATACTGGTACTTGTCGTACGCTGTCAGACCCCGCTGCTCCGCGAGGCCGCGGGCGGCGGTGTCGTCGGTCAGAATCCACAAGCGAGGCTCGTCGCCGTCGCGTGGGGGTGGCTCCAGACCGGAAAGGGGGACTTGACCGAAGTAGGCGTAGTCGACGTACTCGAGCTCGGTGTCAAGTGCGTCCAGCTCAGCAGGAAGGGGCTCTTGCGCTCCTTGCTCACCACCCTCGGGCGCAGGCGCGCCCGCGGGAATGGCTGGCTGGGTGCCTTCGGGAGGAGGCGATAGCACGGGAGGAGCCAGTCGAGCGAGTAAGGCGGCCGTAGCCGCCTCGAACTGCTTGGTCAGCCGCTTCTCCAGGGCTATTGCTTGGGCCGTCAGGCGTTTTGCCAATTCGGTGTCGTCGCCGGTCAGAATCCACAAGCGAGGCTTGTCGCCGTCGCGTGGGGGTGGCTCCAGACCGGAAGAAGGGACTTGACCGAAGTAGGCGAAGTCGACGTACTCGAGCTCGGTGTCGAGTGCGTCTAGCTCAGCAGGAAGGGGCTCTTGCGCTCCTTGCTCACCACCCTCGGGCGTAGGCGCGCCCGCGGGAATGGCTGGCTAGGTGCCTTTGGGAGGAGGCGATAGCACGGGAGGGGCCAGTCGAGCGAGTAAGGCGGCCGTAGCCGCCTCGAACTGCTCTGCCAGCCGCTTCTCCAGGGCTTCCGCTTGGGCCGTCAGGCGTTTCTCCAATTCCGCGATGGATGCCGCAGTGGCGCCGCCCGGGGCGTCGTCGACTAGGGCGTCTTCCGGTACAGGACGAGGGGGCATCCTGCTGTCGCGGGGTGGGGAAGGTGTAGCGTCTCGGGAGGCTGAGGCTCGGGTCCGAGTCGGCATAGAGTAAGCTGACACTCTGCTCGACTGCTAGAGTCGAGACTGCTTGCGCGAGCCGGTTGAGGCGAGCGCAAAGCAGAGAGTGCCGGTGCCCGAGGGCGGATCCCTCAGGTCGTGGTGCTGGTGCGGGCCGGCAGGCCCCAGTCCGTGCGCCGACCGCGGGGATCGTGCGCAGTACAACATTGCTAAGTACTGTAAACCTCTAGATGACTACATCTGACCATATATATATATTTATTATGTATGTATTACACATATAATATATATTTATACAGTAAAAAATATATAATATGCATATATCTGATTATGGTATATACATATGTATATATGTATGCATATATAAATATGTACATACACATATAAGCTATATCCCCTCATCAGCCTCTCTCCCGAGCTCTCTGTAGGGCAATGGCCGATACAATATAGCGATAAAGCTCGCTTTAATTTAGTAGAACAGCAGCAGAATACTGTCGCATGGATTGCATTCCGCGGCGCGGCGCGGCAAGTTCACAGTTCATTGCACATTACACGAGCCGCAGCAGCTATCTAGCATGAGCAGCCGCCAGATAGAAGGTTCCTCAAGAGCCACTGCGCAAACTCGACATACTCGGGAGACCGGCGACGAGCGCAACACTCGTCGGCGGCGCCTGCAACACCCCCCGTGACGGCCGGCCGCGCTCAGCGGCGCCGACGGCGCTTCTTGCCGCCGCCCTTCACCGTAGCGGCCTCATCCCCCAGCGCACTGCCGGCGGGGCTGGCCGGCGGGTCCGCCGCGCTGCCGTGCGCGTCATCATCGTCGCCGGCGTCCTCGCCCATGACAGGGGCCGCGTCGGTGCTGTCTTGGATCACCTCACACGGGTCCGCCACGGCGCTATGGCGGCCTGCTCGGCTGCGCCCGCGCCGAGGCGCCTTGCCGCCGGCGCCGTCGTCGGCCTGCGCGGCGCCGCGCTTGCGACGGCCGCCCGCCGCCGTGGCATCCGCGCCCTGCGGAAGTACAGCGAGATTGAGTAAGGATTCGCACCATATCATTTTATTATTGGATCTTTTTAACGATCGGCGTGCGCGCGCTCACCTCGTGCTCCGCCAGCTCGGCGTCGATCTCGGCCAGCTCCTGTCGCAGCTCCGCCGCCTCGCCGCTGTCCGCCGCGCCCGCGGTCGCGAGCTCATTCTCCGCGTCGCCGCGCTGGGCGCCGAGCTGCTCTGCCTCGCGGAGGAGCGGAAGCGCGCGGGATAGCGCCTCCAGCTTGGCTTTGAACGAAAGCAGCCTCGGCTGCTCGCCTGCAGGGAGCAAGGCGCCGCGTCGGCAGCACGTGTCGGTTCGACGAGAAGGCAAGTGGTTGTCATTGAACATCCGCAGGTCAGTCTATAATATCAGCAACATCGGCATCGAAATCCCCATTCCTGGCTCGACAGAAAGGTGCACATTAGTCGGAAATCGTGGTGGTACAGTCGCCGGGGCGTGGGCCTCGAGGCAACAGAGGCTGCGTACCAGGCGCCGCGCTGCCTATCATGTACGGGAACCTCTCCGCGGGCCAGTCCGCGCGCGCGCTCACATCCCGGATGATGCCGTTCGTCGTTATCATTCGGAAGTCGAGCGTGGAGATGGCGGCGCACGAGGAGCGCAGCGTGGTGCAGAGCTGCGACGACAGCGGGCGTCGCCATGTCGGGTGGGGGAGACAAGCCGCCGCGGGGAGGGCGGAGGTTGGGGGAGGGGTGGGGGGGGGGGGGGGGGGGGTAGAGTCAGTCAAAAGGGCAAGAGCAAGGCCATTGAGGGAGGTCGGGGAGAGAGGAGTGGGGGACATGTACCAGGCTGCGGTAGTCCTCCGCCTGGTCCAGCGTCTCAAACACCATGACGCTGCCCAGGATGGCGTAGATGATGGAGGCGCGCGTGTTGGGCTTGGTGGGCCGGACGAGGTTGAAGAGGTAGCCCACAAAGCCTGCAGCGCGTGCAGGACGGAGGAGGGGCTTGAACACTCAGGAGGACGGCCGGTAGCTTGAGCTGTGATTACCCATTGTGTGTCCCATAGTGGTTGGAGATGGCAGGCCCTAAGAACAGGTCAGTGTGGGCGGCGGAGAGCGGCAGCCTAGTGCGTTGTAACCAATTTCGATTTTGGGCGTCCGTGGAGCAGGTGCGTGGCGACGGTGGGGACGAGCAGGGTGGGGCTGGCAGAGGGTTTTGGTGGGTGGCTCGCCTGGGGGCCAGGTGTTGGCGCCCAGCTGGCACTCCGGGTCCACCGGCCGCCTGTCGCGCTGCAGCTGCTGCAGCACCCGGGTGTGCGGCAGCCGCATGCACAGCCCGGGGTCGCTCCCGGCCATGGCTTCCCAGTGCAGCTGCCGCGCCAGCTCGCTGACTTGCTCGTAGAAGGCGATGGGGTCGCCTGGCCCGGGCAGGCAGCGGCGCGGGCGACCCCATTGTCAGCGCAGGGCAGACATTGCGCCGTGCCTAATCTGCACCGGTGCTGAAGAACCCCGAGGAAGGCGAAGATTGGCGTGCATCTAGTGGGATCGTGCGTCTTGTAGAGCCAGTGCGCGGTATTGGTACCACAGCAGTAGGATGAAGACGACTTTTATTATTCTATTACATTACATATATCCCATATTGGATACACTATATCATTGATACTTACATTATCGTTATCAACTACCTAATATCATATTACTTTGAAGTAACTTGACAGTTGAATCAGCGATGCGTCCCTCAACTTTTCAGAAAATTTTAATAGAACGGGTTCTATATCACTGGCCTACAGTTCCATGAATTGCATTGCCAGCCCTTTGAAGTACCAGCAGCGAGCGTTCGCATTGCCAGCGCTTTGAAGTACCAGAGTTTTTTTTTCCATTAATACCAGCAGCGAGTAGCGAGTACCAGTACCAGTACCAGCAGTTCTAGCAGCGAGTAGCGAGTACCAGTACCAGCAGCGAGCGTTCCCATTGCCAGCGCTTTGAAGTAGTCGCTACTTTTCCCTTACCAGCAGCGAGTAGCGAGTACCAGTACCAGTACCTCCCAGCCGTGAGATCGTAATCGGACGGCTGTGTAATTAAGGACCGTGGGCGGGTGGGCGGGTGGGCGGGTGGGTGGGTGGGTTATAGTACTTAGTAGTACATGCCAGTAGATAAGCGCTTTAGTCATGCACCTATAGGCCCGATCCGCTGCACTATGCGGGTACCCGTACGGCAATAAAGCTCACCGCCGAAAAATCGACGCTTCGCAGGATTATCACACATACATATATATATATATATATATATATATATATATATATATATATATATATTAGTATATATACATAAGTGGCGTGCACCCGAGCATGTGCCACTGGCATGGCAGCATTGCCAACAGCTGGGAGTGCAGCGGCAGCTTACGTGTGTGGTCGCCACATACACCGTAGTAGGGACAAAGGGATGGGGATGGAGGTAACGCGCATCACATCCGAGAGTTGCCCAGCGAAACAGTCGTCCTGCTAGTACTTGCATGTGCCATCAGCGGTCCTGAGGCGGATGGGCGGCTGTGGCAGCAGTGCTGCCCACATCTGTAGTCTTCGTACATCGCAAGCTCTGCAGTTTAAGAGTAACGACGGAATCGATCTTAAACTGTTTCTGTGGGCACTTTGCGTAGCGGAATCATCTGAGTTGTAGGGGCAGGCCAGACCGAAAGACACACCCAGTAGGCGCATTCATGGCATAAACTCGACAGTTTAATAGTTAGGATGCAAGTGCGGCAATTGAATAGAATAGATATATGGAAAATGTGTTGACAATTTGGTGTGTTGAAAGAAAACTGACAGGTACATCACAGTCGTATTGCAAATCGATTCCGGGTAGCACTAAGGACATTGTTTCAGTTTGTGCGGCCCATTTATTCAGGAAAACTTCCCGTGCGTTGTTTGAAATTGGATAGTGATAAAGGAATGCGGACCGCTGCACGGCGATGAGATTACGTTGACCATTACGACAGCGATTACTACGCTTCATTGTTGGGTAATCTTTGTGCTTCCACGTCCGATGGTATCTGCTGACCGAAGTAATCCTTTTATGGTGCACAAATAGCGACTGTAACGCGCGTGCATGACCTGGTAGTACTCGAGGATTATTGCAAACGCCGTGATGTACCCGTACCGGAAATCACTAATCAGCAGGTGTAGACAGGCTTCGGACGGATCCCGACATTATCTGTATCGGTACTGCATCTACACAGTCTGTTGCGACGATGGAACTTCGGCAATAATGATAACAGGAGAAGTATACTACAGGTACTAGCAGAACATGATAGGTAAAGAAGCCTAGAAGGGTGGCAAAACACGGCCAGGTTTGAAATTGTATCACCTACACGCTAGTGATACGTAGTGGCACTCAGCATTGCGTACATATGGTAAGACGATCATGAGGTTCGGTGTCGTCCTTGCACACATGCTGACCGGGCGAGGCTTCTCCCAGGATAACACCAACCAACCTCGACATGCGCATGCAGGTCCGATCGTTCGAACGCATGCGCTGGTGGCATATGTAACTGGGACCGGGCATGCAGAGAGGGGGAGGGGGGGCACCAGTCTCGTGCCGGTAGGTGGTGATCATGTTGAGCGCCATCATGTCCGGGCTGCGCAGCTTCTGGGCCTTGAGGCTCTTGTACAGCGCCTTGCGCACGCTGGCGTCCTGCACCACGAGCGTCCCAAAGGAGGAGCCGGTGGTGTTGCAGGCGACGCGCGCGATGACGTCGCTCTCCACCGACACCAGATGGGCCATGACGCCCACCACGCCCTGGACGCCCTGCTTCAGGCAGTGCTGGATGGCCGCCACAGCGGGGTTGTGCCTGCCCTTGGAGTCCCTGGGTTCCCTGCATTCATACACACGGGCGGCCACACGAACCAGCAGCCATGGATAAGCAGCTATGTATAGCAGGATGGGATCAAGGCGGTGCCACTGCCCGGGCGGCACTGAAGGCCGGCATCCGGTGTGCGAGCTCGATGCGCTGCCGCACCCGTAGCGTGCCTCCCTGACTGCAGCTCCGGAACCGCTTGCCGCCTCAATCTCCGCCTGAATCAAAGCGGCCAGGTATTCCATCAGTTTCTACGGAGTGCTGGGCAGCATTGCGGCCGAGCAGTGTGTCACAGGCGCAAGGGCGGGGGGGGGGGGGGGGGGGGAGGAGAGGGATTGTGGGGTCTAAGGCAGGCGCACGGGCTCGCACCTGCAGGCTCTGGATCTGCTGCTCCATCTCGGCGCTGGTGCCCGCTACCTTTGGCTCCGCCTCGCCCAGCTGGGCGGCTGCGTCGCGCCACAGGGCCGCCAGCTCCGCCTCCACGGCTTCCTTTCTTGACAACGCATCCTGCGCGGCCAGCCCACAGGGGTATTGAGGGTCATGCGGCAGGCATGCGGTCGGCAGCTACCCCCCCTCTGTGCAGGAGGGACTGGCGGATGGGGTGGGCGTCACCTGCAGCGCCTGCTCCGCCCTGCCGTGCGCCTTCTCCATGCGCTTGATGCCGTCCGCCACCTGCTTGCGCCGGCTCGTCAGCTGCTGCAGCCGCGCGGATCGTGCGCTGTCGTCCGAGAACAACACGCTCACGGTCCACACTGACTGCCACACGTCGCCGCCTTCTTTCATCTGCACCGCGGCCGCCGGGAGGGGGGGGGGGGGGGGGGGCGTCATCAACCAGTTTCAGCTGAGCAAAAAAGCATGTGGCTGTGGACAAATATGCAAGCGAGACCAGAATATGATTGCAACACGCACAAGCACAAGACATGCATGCATGCCAGCTTCTCCCGCAGGCGTCTGTCTGAGCCTCTGAGCAGCAGCAACACTTATTGGTGGTGGTGGTGAGCTCACCAGGCCGGACGCCTCCAGCGCCAGCTGCAGCCGGGCGACGCCCTGGCCAGACGCCCCCGACCGCCCGGTGCCCTGCCGCAGCGCAACGTCGCCCAGGAACAGGCGGCCGTTGGCGTCCAGGGACAGCGGCTCCCCTGGCTGCGCATGCTGGCACTCCAGCTGGGGAAGCTCGGCCCCTGGACGCCAGTGGCGCGCAGTTAGCACCGTAACTACGTGGCCAGGATGTTGCAAGATATTCAGTGAGCCCTCTAGTTTATAATTATAATCAATCATAGATTGGGAAGCTGTCGAATTGAAGTTCAGACTCGCGGAAGATGAAGATACCGATATCTCCACCTGCCTGGATTGAAGTATTCGAGGTGTACAGGCACAGCGGGTTTTTTTCAATGTTAAAGTAGTATGCGGCGAGAGCATCGCGCCGGCCGCACCGTTGTCGGCATCCCCAGCCATCGTGAGGGAGACTCGGAGGCTCGCGCCCTCCGCCGTGGTGGCGTTGCCGAACCCGTCTCGCGCCTGGAAGGCTGCCCGGGGCAAGATGAGGCGCTGCTGCGCGTCCGGGCCGTTGCCGGCCGACAGCTGCTCGCCGGCGGCGCCGTCGAGGGTGATCGTGACCGCCGCGCCCGGCAGCACGCGAAGCGAGATGGCGCTACTGCGCTTGCGCTGCTCGTCGGACTGCTTCGGCGCAGCCGCGAGCACCTCCGACCGCGACTCCATGTACTCGGCGGTTGCGGTGTAGTCGCCAGCCAACTCGAGTGAGCCTGCACCGTTGCGGCGCGCGTCGCCACAGAAAAATGAGTTGATACGCGACCCTCCCGCGCCCCTCTCTCCCGCTCAGACGAGGCACAGGAGGTGTGTGTGTGTGTGTGTGTGTGTGTGTGTGTGTGTGTGTGTGTGTGTGTGTGTGTGTGTGTGTGTGTGCAATTGGGGGGGGGGGGGGGGGTCAGGGAGAAGCGCGCACCCGTGTCGAACTGCACCTCAGAGAGGCTCCCCAGCTGCGAGGGCGCGGCCGTCTCCGGCATGACGGGTTGCAGCAACAGGCCCGAGCCGGCTCCTGGCGCATGCCAAGAAGGGCACGTCAGGGCGCAACTGGCTGCGGGCACGACTGAGGAAATGGATTCCATGGGGAAAGAGTGGGAGTGCACAGAGGGAATACTCAAGACGGCTGGCTGCCTACCTGGGCCCTCGAGGTATACTCGAAGCGAGCCGGCGAGCACCTGGGCGGGCAGGCCGGCCCCATCCTCGGTGGTCACCTTCGCCAGCAGGATGAGGCTGCCGCCGGCCGTCTGCGAGTCCGTCGGCGCCAAGAGAGCCAGCTTCTGCAGCGTGTTGGACTTCGAAAGCTCCAAGCCCACCTCCGCCGCCTCCAGGGCGACCTGTCGGCAGGGTAGCAACGACGACATCGCTCACGCCCCTCGTTACGGGCAGCCGCAGCGAAACGGATGCGTGCTAGGCGGCGAGCCCGACCTTTCGTGTGGCGGAGCCGACTGTGAGGATGTACGTGCCCGCGCTCTTCGCCGCGACTTTCACTTGCTCGAACAGCCCGGTGCCCTTCTTCAGCTTGATGCGGTTGCCGCCTGGTTGTAATGCGATAGGCGAGTTGGCATCAGCCGCGAGGACAGAAGGGTGTGGCGGCGGGGAAGAGGGATTTACGCTGCCGACCCCGCCCACCTTTTGAGTATATATGTCAGTGCTCCCCACTCCAGTGCTTTACAATTCATACACGCCTATACCGGTAGGGTATGCACAGGCAGTAGGGAGGGCGCGGGGTGCGACGTACCCACGGCGGACACGCTGGCGGCCGCGCTGTCCTCGCCCCGCGAGAGCGCGCTGGGCTGCAGCGTGACTTCCAGGCTGGTGTCGCAGCAGTTGCCATACGGGTCGCAGACCTGGGGAGCGGCGGGACAGCATGAGAGCCCCCACTCGAGAAGCTCCTATCGGGCGGAGAAAAAACCTAATCTATCCGCATGCTCATGCGCACGCGCGCTTTTAACCATATAGCAGCAGCTGGACTGCCGACGACTCTACCGGCAGATTATTACAGGGTGTTGACGGACTGCATGCGACTTAGATGTAGGCTTTTTCCTTCCCCAGTACTTTGCGTGCATTCTCTTGACGCTCTCCCTGTTAACCAAAAAGTATCTGACTGCATGCGACTGCTGCGAGGACGAGCGACGACGACTACAGGGTACGACCAATGAGAATTCCTACTCCTGCAGGCCTACCACAAAAAAATGTACGCTACTGCTGGCGCGGTGCAGTCGCTGGCAGGTTAGTCGCTATTTAGTCGCTAATAAATGCTGCTGCCGGTGATGCAAGTAGCGCGAATAATATAATAATAATCACAGCGACAATTATATACTAGGCCACAAATATTACCATCATGTTGTTTATTCTTTTCTACCAAAAACAGATATGCTTATCTGATGCTTACAATCATTATCATTGGCTTGCATAATTCTAAAAAATATTTTCGAACTATCAGCAACATTGATTATATTAACCACATATATATATGTATGCATTATATTGTATTATAGTATTATTTTCCACAAAATATATGCGCTTTTATTGCATATATTCTACGCCACAAATAGCATCATTGCGACATTCGTTTGTTCCTTTCCGCAAAAAATTGCACGTCGCCAGTGAGCGCCACACTTGGAGGCAATATCACACAAGGGGCGCGTACTTGCACCCGGAGGTCCTTCACGATGGCCTTCAACCCGCCCATCAGCTTCCATCCCGGCTGCACCGCCAGCTTGGTGGGCCGCCCGTGGGTGAGCTCCAGCGACAGCGAGTCCTCTGCCCGAGCCCGTCCAACACCAACCAGCCGGGATGTCAGTTCGCTATGCAATCATGTGTACGGTGAGGGCCTGGCCGTCAGCCCAGCGGCTCTATCAGCGCACCGCGAACGCCTGCTCGTAGTCGTTGACGAGACGGGGCATCTACGCAGTCCGCGCTTGTTAACGCACCCGGACGCTCGGCCAGTGTCCGAGAACGAGCGATATCGACGTCGTCGTATCTCCCCCTCCCCTTGTCGGCAGGGAGGCGATGTATCGATTACGTCAGGCGGACTATCGCCGTCTGCATTTCGTCGATGGGCAGACGCGACTACTTTTGGCCAAGCGGAACCGTCTAGTCTGCTGCGAGGGGCGGACCTGCCAACAGTGATGCGCCTCCTTCACCGGCCCGGTCGCCGACCACGAGCTGCAACGACCCGACCGGGCCGCCGACCATGATCTGGAAGCTGTACACCTCGCCGCCGGCCTGCGTGCTGCTCCAGGCGCCCTCCCAGTCCTTGGGGTTGTACTCGAGCTCCGGGCTGCCCTCGATGCTCACGGTCGGCGTGGGCATGCCCCCTTCGCAGGAGCCCTTGGTACAGCGGTTGTGGAAGCGGTCGAGAGCCTCCACCTGCGGGTTGCACCCGCCCAGCTGGCGATTTATACAAACCCAGCACCTTGCACACACCAAGGGGGCAGCCGGCAGTGGCAGCTCAGGCGCGGGAAGGCGAGGGCAGGGCGGCACCTCTAGGCAGCAGGGCTCGCCCGCCACGAGGCAGCTCAGGTCAGCGCCATCCTGCCACGACACATGGGGGAGGATCTGAGTGCCCGGCCCTGGTAGGTACGGATCGATTTCTTTGGTTCTCCCTGTGTGACAACATCAGCAAGTTTCCTAGGAGGCCAAGGAGAGCACGCTGGTGCTTGATGGCAGATGGATGGCGCATGACACCATCCATCAAGCTAAGCGCTATCACTTTTGCAGCACCGGGCGACTGGCCTGGCTGGCTGCTGGTGGCCTTTTGGAGCAGGTTGACGTTGGCGGGTGAGGACATGGATGGCGGGTTGGGGGGCGCACCTGGGTTGTGATGCCGGTGCCCACCACGCTGATGCCCCAGGAAGCTGGCGCAGAGGGGCGCGCGTGCACCTGCAGCTCGCATTCCAGCACGGCCCCGCCGCCGGCCTTGTCCAGGCTCACCCGCACCCAGCACGTTGCGGGCTCCGCCACGCACTCTGGCGCCTTGGGGGGGCAGCCGCGAGTGGGCAGGAGTCAGCCGTGGTGCGCGGCTAAGCAAGCGGGCCAGGCAGGTAAAGAAGAGGCCCCGCGTGGCTATGCCCCGACAAGATGTGCGAGTCACCCCGTGGCGCACCTGCAGTGCCGGCAGCGGGAGGCGGTAGTCCGCTTCGTCGGGCTGCCACTTGAGCTTCTTCGAGCCTTGCACCCATGAGGTGCTCAGCTTGCCTTGCCGCAGCGCACAGCAGGGCGCCCGGCGCTGTCAGCACTGGTCAGGGGAGATGGCACTCGCGGAGACGGCCCCACGACACACACACCAGGCGCAAGCAGAAGGGCCAGAGCAGCAGCTGACCTTTGGCAGGTGTGGCCAGGCGATTGCCGTCCTGGTCAAGGATCTCAAACCCCAGGTCCTCCACCAAGCCGCCCGCCTCCACCGCCTTGATTACAAACACCTGGCCCTCGCCACCGACCACGCCGTCCCCCTCCTACCAGGTGGGGCCACAGAGTCAGCAAGGCCCCCTTCCCCTGCCAACAGCCGCATCTCCAGCGGTGCTGAGTGGAGCCTGCTACACTCCCCTGCTATCATTCCCCTACCATGCAGCACTCTCCAAAACACCCCAATACTCGCTCTCCCCCCCAAAATACACACACACACACACACACACACACACACACACACACACACACACACACACACACACACACACACACACATACACACACACACACACACACATAAACACACACACACGCACGTCCCCTTACCAGAAGGGGGAGCTTCTCGCCGCCCCAGAGCAGCTGCAGGCCCGCGCCCACAGCCTTCTTCTCCACCTCCACCGTGCAGCTCAAGCTGGGCATGCGAGTAGGGTGGACTGCAATGCACTGCTCGAGGCTCTCCGACTCGGTGGTGCAGATGGTCAGCAGCCTCAGCACGGACGACGCCCCTGCGGAGCAGCATCCAGAAGGGGCAACGCAACACGGTGAGACACATGCCCTGATGGAGTGGAATACAAGACAAACACCTGTGCATACTAATAAAACATAATCATCAGCAATAAATTCTAAATTTAAGCAGAGGCATCTCCTAGTTCAGCCATAATAAATGGTATTAGGAGAATAGGCCAACATGCGGGAGAGTATATTTTAGCTCAGCCGACGAAAGGAGTGGATTGTAATTTCTCTGAACTTTGTACTTTCTCTTGACGTGTCTCTATGGAAGCAAACACTGCAAGTGGATTGTGTTTGCAGGCAGGCAATGCAGCGGGAGGGGAGTCCAGGCCCACCTGCGAGGCTCATGTGCGAGGCCGCCTGGAGGCCGGCCACCTCCACGGTGCTGGCCCCGCGCGCGTCCATGGCAAACTCACTCCCGCTGCCCTGCAGCGCCGTACACTCCATGCGGACCTTCACGGCCAGCCGGTCGCTGGCGCCAGTGGGGTTGTTCCACCTGAAGGCAGATGTGGGTCTCAACACAGCGCCCAGAAGAAGACAGCAAAACATGGGGCGGACCTTCCCCTGTTGGGTAGCGCTATCCCCCCTCCCCCCCCCTCCACACCACACACACACACAAACACAAACAACTACACAAGCTGGCTGGCTGTAGAGGGCCGCAGGGTCGGTTTGCCGCAAAGCGGCGCTGACTACCATATTCCAATCGAGTGCCTGTCCTGTTTTCTGGACACCTTTGGGTGTCTCAGGTAATCTGAGACGCTCGCAGAGATTGGAGGGAGGAAGGGGTTGGGGAGAAGAGAGAGGAAGGAATTGGGGGGGGGGGGGGGGGGGGGGGCACCTGTCTGTCATGGTCAGCTGAAACGGCGGGATGGGGGCGCCCAGTTGGAGCGCCATGCTGAGGGCGGCCTCCCCAGTAGCCTCGTCCAGCGCCTCCTCGAAGGGGTGACCCGGGCAGACCGCCAGCGCGGCAGGCAGGCCGGGGCGCACGCTGAGCTCCAGCAGCGCGGGCGCTACGTCCGGCAGCTCCCCCGTGCCGCCCACCACCCGCAGCAGCACCACCACGTCCGCGGCGCGCACGCGGCGGGCGGCCTGGCTGCACGCCACCTGGCTGGGCTCCACCGAGCGCTGCGTGCTGCGCTGCCCGTCCTGGTCAAAGATGGACACCCCGAAGCAGGAGCTCTCCGGCCCCACCAGGCGCAGCCCCCGGATGGTCATGCCCCCGGACGGCAGCCGCTCCGCACCTTCCCACTCCGTCATCACGTCTGGGATGGGCTTCATGTCACTGCCTGCGACCCATGCCGCCGCTCAATCGGGCTGGCAAAGGCCCAGTGGCACAGGCAGGACGCAGGGGGGGAGAAAAAACAGAAGGAAGGGGGGGGGGGGGGGGGGGGGGGAAGAGCATACCCTTGGACGGCCATGAGACAGAGAGGTCCACATTGTGCTCATTGGTGAGCGGCACTGTGTTGCCGGCGTCGTCCGTCAGCGTCAGCGTCACGGGCGGCAGCGGCTCCCCCATGTGCAGCTCGTTCTGCATGGCAAACGCTCGCCCCTCCCCCTGCCGCCACCAGCGGCGCAGCTAGCTGGTGAGCGGTCGAGCGCCACCGCCATGTCCGTCGTACATACAGCGTCACCTTCACACCCGCAGGCCGTACCTGAATTTGGACGCCAGTGGGCGGCCCTGGCGCGACCTCGAGTTGCACCGTGTGGCACAGCGCGACGCCGGAGGGGAGGTCGGGCGTGAGGCGGTACTCCAGCTCGTACGTGCCGGCGCGGGTCAGCGCCTGCTGGACCCTCTGGAAGACAAAGGCCTCCTTGTTGGGCTGCTTGTTGAACACCTCCAGCAGCTCCTCCCGGGCCGGCGGTGCTTCGGCGGCTCCCAAACTGTTCTGCGCCTTGCCCTTGCCCTTCTGCCTCTGCAGCACGTGCGCCCCCACGCAGCACCGTGTCAGCTGCATAGGAAGGAGACGGGGTGGGGGGGGGGGAGGGGGGGGGGGGGGGGGGGGCAAGGGACATGCGCTCACAGGGTCAGGCCGCTGTCACCTTCTTCAAGGGGCGGCCTGCCTCCTCTGGCCGGTTCTCCTTATCCATGTCGGCGTCAACCGGGTCTCTGGCTAGCTGGCCGCCCGGCAGGAAATAGAGAGTCTGTTGACATGGCGGCAGGACCATGACGGCATCGGTTATTTTAAGAGACAGCGTAAGAGGAAGAGGGGAGAGGGAGAGGGGGGGGGGGGGGGGGTAATCAGAGCCGGAAAAGTACGGCAGTCCTTGCGTCGCAATTAACATTGATGCGTTCTATATATATATATTTCATCAACACTGTTGTTAGAACTGTGTAAGCGATACAATTGTACACACAAATATAATACAAATAGTAGGGGAGCAGCACCTGAGTCACCGCCAGCGAACGCCGCTGGCCTGCCATGTAGGCGGAGGTGATCCTGGCGCCAGCCTGGCTCAGCACAGTGATGCTCGTCTCCGGGATGGTGTCGCCCGCAGCAAAGGGCACCGCCGCGGCGCCTTTGCCGGCCGACAGCCGCATCGGGTCGACGCAGAGCTTGGCCGGCATCTTGGACAGCTCGCGCGCGCAGTGCTCTTCGGCCTCCTCCTCCGTCAGCACCTCCTCGATGCGGCGTAGCTGGTGGCTGAAGGTGGCGTCCTGCACCCGGCAGGCGCCAGCGACACATAGATACAACAAGTCAAACAATGCGATGTCAACCGCCTGCGCAGCTCACATCATTGCCAGGAGGGACTGGTCCTGTAGGCGCGTAGTAGGGTGGTGGCCTCAAGCAGCAGAGGCGCATTGACCTCTTGCAGAGTGACCCCTCAGCATCGCTTCACACTCGGCGATGGGTATTGGGCCCAATGCCAGGGCTTGAGGAAAGGCAAAGGCTGCGCTTGAACGGCAAAACAACCTTGTAACCCTATGCACAAACGGTCGGTGCACCGACTGGCATGTTCCGCGGCGGCTGGCGCGCCTCACCCCAGCCGCAGCACAGGGGCTTACCTTGCCGAAGACCTCCTCAGGCAGAGGCGCCACTTGCACCAGCCCATTGCTGTAGCAGCCCTCGCCGTGGGCAATCTGCCCGATGCGGAAGTGCACCACGCGGCCAATCACGATCGGCCGGGTGGCCAGCCGCACCACGTTGCCCTGCCGAGCCGCGCCGCAGGAGCGCTGTCAGAAGCACCCAAGGGGGGTGCCGGAGCCTTTACCCTGCCACATGTCAAAGCCAGGCAGGAGAGCAGGACGCGTTGAGTGAGCAGTGTGTCCCTCCTACCGAGCAGATGATTCGCGAGTTGTCCGTTATGTTGTGGAACAGGGTGACGTTCTCGCCGTAAGCCTTACGTGCAGCAGCCTGGGAGATCGGCAGCTGGGAGAGTCAGGAAGAGCGAAGAAAGGGAAGGGGGGGGGGGGGGGGCAAATTGGAAGCCTCCATGCAGATGTTGGCCTGTGTTGCCCAGGTGGGCGGCACGCCCTGCAGGGTCACCTGCTCCTGGCTGCTCGCCATGCTCTCGAAGCGGATGTTCTTGTCTAGGTTCTGGTGCGCTATGGTGAGCCACTCCCGGAAGCGGCGCTCCAGGTTGCGGTCCATCGGGAGCGCGCCCGCCAGGAGATCCTACACAGTCGGCGTCACCCGCTGCGTTCATGGCCAGCTGCGTTAATGACCACTACGCCGCAAGGGAATGGGTGGGGGTATAGCAGCCCACCTGCAGGTTGTCGCGAAAGTTGAGCTTGTTCCTGGTCACCAGAAAGTTTGGCCCGAAGAACAGCGCGCCCCTGCGTGCGGAGCCAGGTCAAAGCAGCAGCTCCTAGTAATAGTCCAAGCATTGTGTGTGTGTGTGTGTGTGTGTGTGTGTATCTTTGCAAACGATGAAGAAAGTTATGTATATCAGCAGGGCCGCGCAGACAGCTGAGCCATCGACTCTGCCGGAATTCGCGGTATTGAGAGGGCTCAAATGCGTGTCTCTGCAACCCCTCCCCATAGCCCTGAAGTGGTGGCCTCACCGCAGACGTGAAAACACTTCGTCCGGCAAGATGTCCCGCGCCGCCGCGCTCCTCTTTGCGCGCGTCGCCTCGATGAAGGGCAGGCTCTCGATGCGGGTCGCCGGGATCAGCCGGCCCTGCCAAAAGGTGGATAGTACGGGTCCAACCCTTCTCCTGGCGGCGCCGTCCTCTGGTTTGTATTGGAGAGGAGGGGGCGGGGGGGGGGGGGGGGGGGGTTCAGGAAGGCGTGTCTGTCAAGCATGGTCTAGCAGGTGGGAAGCAGCAGGCAACGCTTGTGTACCGTCGGCGCCTTCATCGCCATCAACACATTCTGCCGGGAGCAGCGGCGCAGCCTGCGAGCACTGCGCCTTGCCCTGCCGCGGCGAGGGGACAGTATAAGACAAAGGTCAGACAAAGCAGGGGACCCGGAGCGGGGGCAGGACGGGTGGCGGGACGGGCAGCGGCAACGGGCATGCTGGCCACCGCGCACCTGCGTAAGTGGCGCGCCATCCGGGGACCTCTGCTGCTGCGTCAGCGTGAACACGTCGGCCGACTTCTTCACCAGTGACTTGTCCGCCGGCAGAGACTCCGCGCCGTTCTCATAAGGGAAATAGTACAGCACGCCATCCACCACGCCTGCGACGCACATGCCCAGCCGCTACTCAGCAAATGCTGCACCCCCAGCCAGCGGCTCAGCAGCCACAGAGCGATGAGTGCGGGTGGGTGTGGGCGTGCGGGCAATGGAGGGTGCTGGACGCACCCTTGTCGGGCACATGCAGCGAAAACTTGAACTCGGCCTTCTTTTTGCGTAGGTACAGCGACTCCATGTCTGTGTCGACCTGGCGGGGCAAATGGGGCGCGTCAAGGGTAGTGGGGTGTGCACAGTGAGCAAAAAGGGGGGGGCGCAGCTGCGTGTGCGGTAAAGTCGCGGGGTGGGGGAACACCGCACCTCTTTGAGGTCTTGTGTCCACAGCACGCTCTCCAAGTCGCGCGAGTAGTGCACGTACTGCAGCGTGATGTGCGGCAGCAGCTGCCCACCTGGCAGTGCCCGAGACTGTGGCAAGGAGCGTGGCAGTTAGCGATTGGCGTGAGGGACCCCCCCCCCTCCCCCACCTCCCCAACAGCTACAAATTTTAAAAAATTTATAGTGCAAACTACGGGCACTTGTACGGGATCAGTCTCTGTGTTGAATCATTGTCAGCATAGAAACAAATGAATCGCCTGTTGGCAGTTGAAGGCAGGTCTTTCCCATACGCTTGTTTCAAAATGGGCAAGCGTTGTTGTGGTGGTAGTGATGGTGGCGGTGCGAGGAGAGCCGACCTGCTGCGAGGCGCCGCTGGGGGACAGGTTGCCGGTGGAGCCGTGCAGGTAGTAGTGGTACAGGTGGGCCAGCTCGTCGCAGAGGCGCGCCCCGTGGTCGCTGTCTGCGATCATTTCTGTGATGCTGTCCTTCAGCATGCCAACCGTCACCCTGGGCAGCACAGCGGGAGGGGGGGGGGGGGGGGGGGGGGCTCAGCCACGTGCTGGCACAGGAGCTCCATCATGGCGCAGGTGCACGATAGCCCGGGGGGGGGAGTCATGGGGGGAGGGCATACCTGGTGAAGCTGGAAGGGCCCTCCCCCTCCAATTGCACCCATTTGCGGAGGCTGGGCACCGCCTGCTCCAACTCCGACAGGCTCGAGGCGTCCCCCGGGTTGCGATGCACCAGGTCCTCCTCATACACAGGCTGCATGCACCCGCGTGACAGCAGCGCGCTCAGCCTGCCAGCCCTTGGGGTCCACCTGCCTCTCCCAAGGGGTTGGGTATATATAATGCCCGGAGGGGAGGATGGGGGAGCGGGGGGGGGGGGGGGGGGGCACCTGGCCATCGCGGTAGCGCTGCTCCAGGTTATCAGCGCGCAGGCAGAGCTCGTGCACAAAGCAACTGTCTGCCGACTTGGTCTGCACCTTCACAAAGCGACCCATGAAGAAGGACGCATTCTTGGAGCCCACCTGCGCACCGCCGTGCAAGCTGCTGGTAAGGCGCCTGCGCTGGGCGCGGAACACCCCGCTTTCGGCTGGCACGGCTGCCCAAGAGAAGCTGCCCATGAGAAGCGGTGTGGTGGATTCTGCACCGACTGTTACATGGATATCAACCGCAACAGTGTCGGCGCGAAAACAGCTTGATTATGATAGTGGCGAGTGCATAAAGCACATCCGCAATGCCCTCTGACAACTCGGGATGATTACTGACGAATAAATAGACAGGGGGAGGGGCCGGGGGAGTTGAGGGGATAGATGGGATGTTTCGGCGCACCCCAAAGTATGACAGCTCGCCGCTGAGGTAGCGCTCCGCAGGCGGCGGCTCGCGCTGCGTGCCCCTGCCCACCGCCTGCGAGGGTGTGATATCCACAGTGGCCGCCGCCTGGCGGTCCGCCACCGCCAGGTTCATGACGGCCCACTGGCCGAGCTCCGCCGCGGTCATGCCGCGCCCGTTGTCCCACACGCTAATGAAGGCGCCCCCGCGGCTGCCCACCAGGAAGGTCACCTCCACATCGCGCTGCACCCCCCGCAAGTGGTTCTGCCGCGTCGCCTGCAGCGAGTTGTCCACCAGCTCCGCGATCGCGTACGGCAGCGGGTGCTGACCCTGGGCAGGCAGGGACAGGGCGTGTGGGGGAGGACAGCCTCGGCACCACGAGTTCCCTTGCAGGCGCTGGATGCTTGCTGCGTAGGTGGTCATAACACCCCCATGAGATTGCAGCATTCCTTCCTCTTTTCTGGCCCCTGTGTTTTTTCTTTTCTGCCCCCTGCGTTGATGGGGGATGGCGCGGCGTTCGCAGGCGCCTAACGTATGCACATGCTCCGTGAGGGCGAGGTCCCCTCTTGGCTGCCTAGCTGGGCATCGCACCTTGTCCGCAAAGTACTCATAGTCACCCGCGTGCGTTAGCGTCTTGGGGTGCGGCACAAAGTTTATGCGCTCCTGCGCGCAAGCCAGCCAGCCAGGCAGACATTTAGCAAGCAATCAGTGAGTGAGCTGCCAGGTCGTGGCCGCCCCGCCTGCTCCGCATGGGCCGCCACCGCACCTTGACAGAGCCGTCCAGCAGCGTCTGGTCCGCAGAAGATACCACGAACAGCAGCTCCCCCTCTGTGAGCGTGGATAGCTCCGAGTCGCAGGTGATGGTCGCCGAGGAAGTGGCGAAGCTGAAGGCCTGTCAAAAGGGGGGGGGGGGGGGGGGCTGAGCGCCTGCGGTATTAAGGTCATTGGGTTCCCCGTACCAGGCAGCAGTAGCCTCCGGCCGCCAGCCGCTGATACGAAATGACGACAGAGTTCTGGACCCCTTGACGAAGAGCATGGCTGGGCGCACCTCGGCGTCCAGAAGCGGCGCAAAAGCCTCCCTGGCGGCTGTGCGCAGCTGCTCCACGCTCTCCCCGCACACGCGGCGCTCCTGCCCCCGACACTGCAGTCGAGCCTCCACCATCCTGTCGCCGCCCCGAGCACAACCGCCGAGGCGCCTGTCGGCCCTACCTAAGACCGCCAAGATTCACGAACGCGCTGTATTCAGACCTTCCTGGCGTCGACCACGGCAGCCAACCTCACGTCTCTTCGTGACCCCTCCCCCTCCCGCCGGGCTCCCCTCTCTGGCCAGTAGCAAGGCCCACGCCCCCGCCCCGCTCTCTCTCGGCCGCACCGTCACACTTGCCGCCCCCCAGGCCGAAGCGCCACTGCAGCTTCCCCTCACTGCTCCACGTGGCCCTCTCCTGAGTCCGCTGCTTGCCGGTTGCGCCTTGACGCCGTGTTGCTGCCGCGATGTCTCGAGTCGGGCAGTGCGCTGTGCCCAGCTATTTTTGTGGCCGTGCTGTACATTAAGGTGGCGCGGAGCAGTAATGGGTAATGATGGCTACCGGACCAGTAATGACCAGCCTACGGGGCATTTTACTGTATTCGGTACTGGTACGATCTTTGATGGGTACGCGGGCGCGGTCGGTCCTGGCAGCAGTATAATATACCAAGACGACTACTGTACGAGCATTATATGGATTTACTGAGTATAGTATCTCCATATTTCGTTTTATTGCCGTGGCAATACGTCTGGAATATATTGTATCAGAAAATGTTTTGTGTAGTATGGGCGCTGCGGGGCGGTCACATCAGCGTACCTGTAGCGCTATGATGCCGCGATGTCTGTCAGATGCGTTGGCTCGATTTTTCAAAAATTCAAATTCATATATCCATCACTAACAGCGACTACAGGGACTAAACTACGGGTTTCTACATGGCCGTTAACTCGCGTACCCGTACGACTAAAGCGCCTTTGTACCTACACGAGTACTGTACTATCTGCTGTACTAAGCTGCTGTACTATCGCGCATGTTGGTCATCGTCGCATGATATTAAATAATGTGTATCCAGCATATGTATCATCACTGCTAATGCTACGGACATAATCCTGCATGTACATATATTAAATATACATAGGGATATATATGGTATATATTGTGTTTATTTATGTAAATACACGGAAATGTAATACGTAATGTGTATATACACATATATACGTAATGTGTATATACACATACACATATAATGTATATATTACATATATGTACCTTATACATCCTTATACATATACATTATATAGGTTGTGTTTCATTATGTATATATAAGAAAATTTAATACATAATGTGTATATACACACGTAAGTATACTATAAATGCTCGTACTCCTATATGTTTATTACATATTTTATACACACAACTTAGTCGTCGAAATAGGCTCTGTGGTATAGTCATAAGTAGGTTGTACTACCATATATGTAGCTACTACCATTAGTTAGATACAGATACAATGAATATGCCAAGGAATCCAGAAGCGGCAGTTGTCATCAATATTGTGTAGTTACAGGGAAATAGTAATTTACCCATAGTAAGCTGATTCATTTGATAGCCACTGCCCTCTGCTATTCAGGTAAGCAGCAAACAGCATAAAAAGATTGGCAGACTCATCTATATTCTCGCATGCATAGATAATAGCCAGGCCATCATTACAAATATTCACCCCAATATATATTCATGCATACCCTACCCATGTGTCCCACATCTGTGTATGATAGTACTGATAGCACGGTTACTGTTGTAGTGCAGTGCCCTGATGCTGTCGTAATGATTCGGAAGCCTTGTATGGCACACTGCCGATGCAGCTGCTGCTGCTGCTGATGGTGATGATGACAGTGATGATGTTGTCGCTCTAGCTAGGACAACAAACAGCTGCTTTGGATGGCAACGATGAGATCAAGGAGAAGGGACGTACATTCCAACAGTGACTGCCGGACTGAAAAGCTGGCAGCTGATGTTCTGTAGGATGCAAGCGCCGGCCCATGGTGGTGCCGCTGATGGATGGGTGACAGCAGATATTTTACATGATAGGTATAGCGGCCAGGAAACATGCAGATGGCAGGGACCGCGCTGAGATGAACTGCCGGAAAGCCCTCTAGGAGAAATACCGCTGGTTCTCACGCCTAATGGCATCCTCCTCGCCAGGCTCAAAGTCGTTGGGGATGCCAAAGTGCGCTCGGATCTCCGCTGGCGCCTTGCCCCGCATTGCATCGCCCACAGCCCGGAAGCACAGCGTCATCAGGGGCTCCGCATGCAGGAAATTGGCAGCCAGCAGCAGGTCGTGAAGATCGTCCGCATTAAGCGGGGCCAGATAGGCGGCCTCCCATGCGGCACGTTCTTTGGCTGCGGCCGCTGCCGCCGCCGCACCGCTGCCATCTGCGCCACGCGCAGCCGCCTCGTGCACGCCCCACTGCCGGCAGAACTCGGCAACACGGCCCAGCTCCCGCCCATGCACGCTCGGCAGCGGCACCGCCTGCCTTGGCGAGCAACACATCGCGTATCTCAGGCACACCCTGGGTGCCATGTCAACGGTAAAGCCTCCCATGCATGCGGTCCATGCCCACCGACACGGCTTTTAGGGTTTTAAGTTTTAGGGCTTAAATTTAGAGTTTTAGGGTGCCCCCCCAACCCTCCGTGTCTGCCTGCCCGGGGGCTCCCACCAAAGAGTCACCCCAGGCAGAGCTAGCTCCCTGCGTGCAGCTCGCTGCGCCTGACCCGCAGCTGCTGTGCCGGAGGTCCAGGCCGAGATTGAGGTGGATGCCTGGACAGGTATGGAGGGGGCGGCGGCGGCGGGGGCCTGGGTGGGCGGGCGGCGGGGGCCTGGGGGGGGGCAGGTTCCGCGGCGCACCTCCTCGGCGCCGCACTCCCCTATCAGCCCCTCAAGTACGGGCGACAGCCTCGTCAGCGCCTCCCGATTCACTTCATGCGTCACGCCGTCGGCGCTACGCAACCGCACGACGTCACTCCCGAGCGAGGGCTGCGACGGGGCCGCCATGCTGCAGGGTTCCGTCGACCAATGCCAGACTAAACACGCACGCTCGAGCAGGTCGAAGCCTGCTGCTGCTCCGCGACAGACTTGCCGATGACGACAGCTAGCCCGACGGCGCTGCTAGCGTAGAGCGCGAAAGCGCTGTCGTCAAGTGGCCAAGCTAGCAACAACTCAGCAAGCGTGCAAGCAACAACAGCGCAGGAATTCACAGTCGCTTCCGGTACGACAATGGTGTGACCTTGGAGTTGGCCGTCGCGTCATCCCGATGAAGCACTCTTGCGGTTCTATTCCATATCGCCTCAGCAGCACGCATTAGCGCGGAGCGCCGCGCAGTATCCTACCACGACGGTACGAGTAGCGACTAATTGGAATCTACCAGCTATTGCATAGCGACGATATCCTTGCCCGTACCGCGTACTTCTATTATTATTTCAGCAGGGATCAGGTCAGGATATTATATAGTGAATGCAGCGCGAGTTTAATTAATGAAGGATAGTAATAAAATCGTGAAGCACAAGTACCTGTACCCTGTACCCGGTATCATTACCCCTGGTATCATCCCCACAGTCTATGCGGCCGCCTCCGCCGCCGTGCGGCTTCTCCAACCCTGTACCTCCATACTTGTCTATCCGTAGCGCGACCGCCGGAGGTACAACGGTAGCAGCACGCGGCCTTGCTGTCGCTGCCAACTCAGCTGCGCGTCGAAGGACCTGCGAGACAGCGACAGCTGCGCCCTTCGCGTGGCAGTCTATACACACCCTGTCCGCGGCGGCTTCCGGTGGGGGTGCAGCATGGCGGACGAGATGGACTTCCTGGAGCTGGTGAGCTCGCTCTCCTCCCCCTCCCCGTCCCCTCTGCTTCCCTCTCTGCCGCCCTCTGCTGCGAACTCATCAAATTTACGCGGGCCTCTCGTGGCCGTGGCAGGTGATTGCGTCGGAGCGCGTGGCGGCGTGGATAGACGTGATGCACCTGGGGACAGACAAAGTCAGGTGAGGTGTGCGACCTGAGGCGCCGATCGCAGTGGTGCCTGAGGCGGCACTCCAGGCGCGCTGACTTGGGGGCGTGCAGGTGCCGCAAGGCGCTGATGGAGCTGGCTGAGGCGACGGACAGCAGCGCGCCTTATGCTGAAGAGGTGGCCGGCCTGAGCCTTCGCTTTCCAACTAGCTCCCAGACTGCCCCCCCCCCCCTTCCTGCGATTGATGTGCTCCTGGTCAAACTGTTGGTTCCCTGTGCTTTTGATAGGCTCGACAGGCGGGCGCGCCCAACGTCCTGTCGCCCCTGTTGAAGATGTTCCTGGGTGAGGCGAGCTTGGTGGGTGTGAGGGGGCAAGATGCTCGGGCTGTGTGGTTAACATGCAGCGGCTTGAGGGCACCGGGAGGTTTCCAGCTAGCTGCATGGGTGCTGCGGTGGCACCTCAGCGCTGGCTTCAAGTGCAGCCATAAGGATGCCGAGAGTTGGGTATGGGGTACGGGCAACTGGATGTGCGGCTGACAGCGGAGGGCTGCTGTTGTCAGATGATGATGAGGCGCTCTCCGCCATTTCGCGGACGATTTCCGCCTGTGCTGGCGTCCTCGCAGCGACTGCCAAGGTGCAGGGCTTGCCTCGCTGCTTGGGCTCGGGGAGGATGCTCCTCTGATAGCCGCATGGGGCTCCGACCCCGACTGACCTCCTGCGGCGCGGCAGGAGCGGGAGTTCTGCGTGGAGGGGCATGCCATCCGCATCCACGAGGGCCTCCTGGGCGATGGCGTGGGCACCCGCGTCTGGGCGGTAGCGACCACGCTGTGCCGGCAAGTGCCTCCTGGTCATCTCCCTTGTACCTCTTGGGCCCACCGGAATGGGGAAGGGGGGGGGGGGGGGGGGGGAGGGGGGGGATTCAAGCCTGAACACAAGATGTCCAACCTGGCTCACCACGCAGCACCAGCATTGCCACGCTACCCTGCACGCGCCGCTCAGTGCGGCCTCTCACCTGCCGCAGGGAGCTCGCCGCGTACCCGGACATCGTGGCAGGGAAGGAGGTACTGGAGATTGGGAGGTGTGCCCCCCCCCCCCATCAGCCCGGCTTCCCATGCTCGGCCGGCACATCCCTGAATGGCTGCGCTGCCCCAGCCTGCCCGCCTGTGCTCCATGTATGCCACAGGATGCGGCAGGCAGATATGGGCGGCTGCCTCACTCTGAGAATGCCCGCCCCATTGTTCCCATGCAGTGGCTGCGGGCTGACGGGCATATTCGCCGCCAAGCTGGGTGCCCAGCGGGTAACGACGGCTCACCTGCCCCCCCCCCCCCCCCCCCCCCCCCCCCAGCTCCGCTTTTGCTCCCCTCTACCCCACCTCTTCGCTCGCTCTGTACTATTGAGTGATAGCCAGACAACCACGCTCTGCTTGCTTCTCTGCTTGGAGGCCAACATTATCACCCACAGGGTACACCACCGCGTGCCATCACTGTATTTCGAGCCCATTCTGTATACCTTTCCACAAAGTTTACGATCACAAGATCCATACCAGTATAGTATTGTACAGGAGGATGATGCCCATCAATGCGATACACCTTTCCACAAAATATGCACTCGACACGGCAGGGCACGGCATTGCGTCTGCGTCATTTCTTTTGAAGGCGACCTGTCTGGAAACCAGACGCGCCGACCACCCTACACCTCCGTAAGCTGTGCGCATAGTAGTCCACCAAGTTGGGGTTTTCTAGTGTTTTTAACCCTTCACACAAAAGAAATGTGCTCAAAACAGCTGTGGGGCTGCCGAATGGATTATTCTGTATGTAATATACAGCTTGGAGGCCAACATTATTAGCAATCACATGCAATATATTTTGAGCTCGTCTTTTATACTTTTCCACAAATATTCCACTGTCCAGAATAATACAAGTATACAGCACCCAGAAGGATGATGCCCATCAATGCGATACACCTTTCCACAAAATGTGCACTCGATACGGTAGGACACGGCATTGCGTCTGCGCCATTTTTGATTGAAGGCGACCTGTTTGGAAACCTGACACGCCGACCACCCTACACCTCCGTAAGCTGTGCGCATAGTAGTCCACCAAGTTGGAGTTTTACGTTTTAAAAGCCCTTCACACAGAACTAATGTACACAAAATAGCTGTGGACTACTAACGGGCCATTCTCAGGCAGACTGATGCAAATCCCCCCCCCCCCCCCTCCCCCGCCCCTTTGCCCTCCTTTCCCCTTTGGTTTCTAGGTGACGCTGACGGACTTCCTGCCCAAGGTGGTTGACAATCTGCTGGAGTGCATGCACGCAAACGGTTCGTTGCCAGCGGGCCCTTCCGGCGAGGACTTTGATCCAGAGGACGAGGCCGATGGCGCCTTCGAGGCGGACAACATGCGGGTGCGGATGCTGGACTGGGCGGAGGGCACCAGCTACGCCGATGCGAGCACTGCGCGCGACTCTTACCTTGGAGAGCAGGCAGTCCAAGGTGCAGACGGCCGGCCCTCTATCTCGCCCCTATCTGCGCACGCCTTATGTGTGGGTGGGTGTCACCAACTGTGTGTACGTTTAGTCCACTATATGTGTACTAGTAGTTACACTCGTGTCGTCATTGGCATGAACTACTGGGACAGACTACTTTTAGCGCTACGTGTATCTTCACATCATTACCAAGATACCGGATCACCGTTCCGCATGTTGGTAGTCCGACAGGCAGGTGCACAAACATGTTGATAAACATCGGAGAGGTCTGTAGACTTATTGACACGTGTGCATTTATAGATGGGCACTTTTCAATGATGTGTACTTGTGTAACACAGAGCATGTTGTGTGAACACAAACCACGACATGTTTTTTGTGGCATTTGCTACAATTGGCGCATGGCTTGACTCGTGGGTGCGTGGGTGGCGGCAGAGAATGGCATCTCGCCGCGCTCTGGGGTCCCCCGCCCCTGCCTTCCTGCACGCCCCCCCCCCCCCCCCCCCCCCCCTCCTTGCTGCATGCCTCGCTCAGTTGGCCGGGCGCCGGGCTGAGAGCGGCGCGCGCTCACGCCCCGCAGAGGACGATCTGCTGGAGATGCCTCCAGAGCTGCCTGCGGAGGAGCGGTTCCCGGTGATCATCGGCACGGACGTCATCTACGAGCCGCTGCACGCCGAGCTGGTGGCCAATGTGGTGGCGCGGCGCTTACAGCCCGGCGGGGTGTGCCTGCTGTGCTGCGGCGTGCGCATCCAGGTGCGCCGGTCTGCCCATTTGCACACCCCCTTCCCCCCCGAAATCAAGGCCTGCCTGGCGCTGAGTAGCCAAGTGCCCAATGTATATTTGTGCGAGGACAGCCGGCCCGGCAAGATGGGGGATCCCCTGGCTCAGTAATCTGCGCCAGGTCTGGATGATGTGATGACATGCGGCACAATGTGCTGGCCTGCATAGCACCGCACTTCCCCCTGGAATAACTGCGACGTTTGATTTTCTTCACAATCAGGAGAAAATATTCATTCTTCCATCAACACCAGACATACATCTCCAAGTGTAGTTATAAGTGCATTGAAGTTTTTCCCTCCGCTCTCCATTGCAGAGGCAGGGGGGGTAAACAAGAACGTCAATCGTACGGGAACTCGAAGTCTGTACAAGGTGGGCTTGTGGGAGTTTGGTTGCACACCAGGAGTGCAGGCCCCTGGATTACCCGCACACCCCCTGGAGAAGTTTTTCCACAATAACGATTCGTAGAGATATCGCCATTTACGAGCAGTCCGAAAAGCGTACCGGTACCCACCCTGCACCACCCTGTTGATTGGTACTCCTCATCGCGCCACTCCCGGTAATACTAACAGATCTAAGCACTGTCCCATACCCATGCAATTGTATCCCCGGTTCGATAACGAAATGACTTCGAAGCACTATTGTGGGACAACTCTATAGAAGTTGCCCCAAATGTGCTGACTTCAGGACGGGGACAGCGGTACAGATCAGCTGCCAGTGGCTTGGTCTCATCTGCCCGTTGCTGTTGCTTGGAGTGCGCCTGCCTCCGCTCACCATCCGGGGGCAGCTTGTGCCCACCGTCTTGTCACGCTGAGCCACCGTGTAGCTGCCCTACTACGTGCTGGTGGCCAGTCGTGGCGTGATGACCATGTCCCCCCTTCCTCCCCCCCCCCCTGTCCCGCTCCCCGTGCCCGGCCCCGTCGCAGAGTGTGTTCGACCAGTTCTTCCGGGACGTGGCCGCCAAGGGGCTGCGCCTGTGGAAGGAGGCGGTGACGCCGCAGCCGCGGCACGGGGAGGTGATGGGCCGAGAGGCGGAGTACGAGGGAGGCTTCCTCCTCATGTTTCTGGACTGGCAGAGCGCGCCCGGGGCGTGGCACCGCAGCGACGCCTTTGCGTGACGCTTCGGCGGCCATAGCCCCATGCCCTGCTGGCTCGACGAGGGGCGGAAGTCGAGTGGCAGGAGTGCGTTGTTGGTGACAGGCAACAGCCGCGTCCCCAACTTCACTACGCGTACCGGCTATCCTTACTGTCTTGATGTTTTAAAATGGGTCGGAAGACAACTGGAACACGGAGTCATACTAGTCCTCCGCCTGGTCCGTGCATACGTTTCAACGAATCCTGGTCGAGACCTGTATGACCCACCTACATGATGCAGCCGCCGTACGTCCACGCTTGCACTCACTTGGTGGAAATCATGCGGTGCAAATTGCGGATGGCTTGGCGGAGTGCTGAAATTGCCGATTCGTGCTTCGTATTGTTAGCCACCCGGCGTCCTGGTACTGGGATAGGGTAGTGGCTGACTGTGCAGATACACTACAGATATGCTACACATACACGGATACAGATACGATGTATGAACATAAAAACATCAGGTAAGGCCATTTCGACAGACTAACCTGGTTTAGGTCAACCCCCCCCCCCCTCCATTTTGAGGCCCCCCCTCCGATTTGTTTGTCATGATCTTCTAGTACTTTATGTATTGCGGCGAACTATGTAAGTCATTGTGACATGTGGCATGCACTTCCAACGACAAGGCGATGCACCATGCCTCTCCCCCACCCCAACTGCCTATGGTAATCCACTAGTATGCGGAGGGGGTGGGAGAAAATTGAGAGAACAAGGGTTGAGTATTGCCTCGGCGACCCAGCGGAGGGCACCTGGCAGTGTTGGGGCTTTGTGCGGCTGTTGCAGTGCTGGTTTTGGATAGTAACTATGTTGAGAGGCGTCCCAGCAACGCATCAGCGGCCGTGCTCTGCGCTGCGGTGGCGGTTCATACCATCATTCCATGTAATGTATTCTTGACTTCGCAGCAATTTCAGCAAGCAACGCGCATCGCCGATTGTTGCCGCCGCGCTGCTATTGCCCCAGTCCAGCCCTTTGCACATGGCCGACAGCATACCCACAACTCCGCTATGTGATATCCCGGCGACGCAGCGGCCGTGCGCTGCGTTGCGGCAACGGTTTCAGTGTTGGTTTCGGAGCATTTCCAGGAGCTGCTTTATTCCCGGCGAGCATTCCGTGTGTGGGGGCCCTAGCCCCCCCTCCCCCCCCCCCCCCCCCCGAAATTGCTTCCGATTCGTTGACAAGAATCATGAAGATGAACGTGTCTGTTGGCAGGGAGAGGCAGTACTCCACCGGGTGATGCAGCACGTTTGTGCAGTCCATCGTGCCCGCCCCACCCGCATCTTCTTCGACCGGTTATCGCTAGGCGACACGTGCACCGAGTCATGTTGCAGCACCACCTTCGGCGAAATCTGCTCTACCTTGCTGGCATTCACTAGCGCGTCGGCAACGGGGTCGCCCCATCCCGGGCAGCTGCCACTGCACTCCTCCGCAGGTCCATGCAATCGTTGTATTCTACCCATTCTTTGATTATCTTGTAGGTGTCCCAAAGGGCTTTGTCGTTCCACCAAACCGAAACGCGGAGCATGTGAAGAGGCGCCGGTAGTCGTGACGACGACGCCATATGGAAATGCGGAGGCGCTGATATGTGAGAGTGGGTGGCTAGCATAGGCTGTTGGCGGGTGTTGGAAGTATGATGAGGGGTGGCAGGAGGCGTACTAGAAGGTAGCTATATTTGCATGCGGCCGCGCGCGGCGGCAGCAGCGGCAGCGGCATAAGATAGAATATCCTTATATTTATACGAGTACATGCGATGCACTGGGGCGCTGGAAGGTTGCCGACTGCTTAAAGTACTTATTACGAAACTTTCGCAATTTGCGGAGCACCCCCCTCCATTTCCACGGATAATACAGATCTCAACCAGGTCCTTATTTCGGAATGACCGAATGATAATATGCGCCTCTGTCTCTGTTCTTGCACACGCAATATTGCATTTTTTAATTATAGGTAGTTATCGTGTATCGTACCATGTCGCCGCGTGTCTAATGATGTCTTCAGCATAGCTCGTAATTTATTACAATTCAGCAGTCTTCATAGTTCATAGCCAAGCAAGAAGCTTGAATTCACTATCCATGGTAGTGTGTCTGCGTCTGGGTGTATATGTATTTTGATGATTAAATCAACTAGCAGAGCATCATTAGTATCATTCCCCATAGACGACGAACAGGTGTGATGGGTTTGGTTACAGGGATATAGTGTCGCAACAACATCTACTTCAGTAGTCGCGGACTCTGCCGCGCCAGATACTCATGAAATCTACACAAGGCCAGTATCAATTCCACCGCTAAATGCAATACTATGAGATCAACACAAGCCGCTTACAAGCGGCCAGATTCACGCACAAGGCGGGATGAATGAGTGATGCGGGATGTGATTAGTGATGGATGAGTGATGCCCGCCCGGTTGAGAGTCCGGGCCACACGTGCACGTGTGTGTGAGGGCGATCCATGGACGCGTTGTGCAGCTTCGGCAACAGGATGGCGGACGGATCTACGCCGTCCGATGAGGCAGCGCGCACGCTCTCGAGCCGCCACCAAGCTCATGACCCCGAGGAAATCTACAAGTTTGGCCTCATCGTGAGCCCGGGTGGTGCACCGAACGTGTGCCATGCGGTGAGAGGGTGCCCCAAACTGCGGCCAAACACGCGACAGCGCGCACTGTGCGGCGCACTCCCTTGCTCACCTGACTCACTATGCCAAAGACCATGCCCGTGTCACTCCGGCATGTCAAGGATGCCTCGAAGCGGGCCCTTCTGGCCCGGCTCAGTGTAGTACCGCAGCACTGCTCGCTCCCGTTGTAGGTCACCCAACGAGGTGCGTTCAAACCGATCCACAAATGTGGTCCGTGGGGCTGCTCTAGTGTACTTGACCCCGTACCGCATCGTCTTGAACTCCAACAGCGTGGGCTTCCAGCACCGGGGATCACAGTTCCCGGGTCACGACGTTGGACGCCGGGGGGGGGGGGGGGGGGGGGAGCTCTGCGTCTGGCACTATGTCCTTGAGTTCATCCTTGGGGGCGGGGGGGGAGCTCTGCGTCTGGCACTATGTCCTTGAGTTCATCCTTGGGTACCGTGTTGCCAAGAGGTACTGTTTGCCGAAACAAGTCCACCTCTCGGCGTACATCGATGCCCAGATCGTGAACAGAATAATTCCAAAAGGCGTACGCGATAGAATCGTGCTACACACGCTAATGAGCGTCTGCAAGTGCGGAGGTTCATGAGCGCGTCGCCATTGAGATCCACAGTGGCGATGGGGTTGTGCTTTGTCGAGGGCAGAATGATATATATGTTGGCTCCCAACCACCGGGCCAATGCATGAGCTAGGCAAGAATAATAAGTGCCCGACAGCACCTCCCATATCTCTTGAGAGTCATGACCGTCCTCACACTGGGGATGGCCACCGTCCACATGCCCGGCCAAGCTTCAAGCTGGCCGAACCCGGTCCGTTCTATGCACATGACATGTCGGGTGCCCCCCTCATAATGAAGCCGAGAGTAGTTGGCATGGTCGGCACGTCATACAACCATCGCTCCCCATTCGAAATGCAAGAAACACCGGGTCTTATTCACCCGTGATTGTCCTAATTCTGTCGCGATTATGCTCTCTTACTCGCATTATTACGCCCCGACCTCCTCTCCAGGTTAACGATCGCAGAACATGTCTATTAGCCGTACGTAGGTTGAATGCACATATGTGCCGCTATCTTTGTATTCTATGAAATACTCAGGTTGGACAGTTCCTAGGAAAGTCTTGAAGGGGTCGGAGTTTCATATGTCCTATTGTTTTAGATATGTTACATAAAACTTCATGTACTACCCGCTCGTGTATATTATTCGCCGCGCACACGGCGCGCGGTCGCTGATTGGCATACCAAATCCTGGGAACACAATCTTCGACGCATCATAGCCCGGTAACCACTCGGCTAGTCCTTTTATGGGGCCTAGAAAACCATCTTAACCAGTCAGCACGTCGAAAAGTAGTCGGAAGTGAGTTTATTATACCATGGGCATTATTCTTGTGCAGTGATCCGACATGTATATAGTACATTGGCTTACCGAGTCGTTGGGCAAGTATGCGCATCATCGGCATGAGATGGACGACGACAAACATTCCCGAGATCGATATCTGGCTTCGTTGGATTCCTCAGATGTTGGGGCAAGTCGGTTTTGCAGACGAAACACATGCATGACTTATGTGTGTCGTGCAACAGTTTAAGGAACATCTTGAACTATGGTGGCAAGCGTGCGACGATAATCCTGATGACAAGCGTCCGACTACAGCTGCCGAGTTCGTCAAGGCCGTTCGTAGAGCTGCTCAAGTACCTTATCTTCAACGTGAGGCAGAGATTAAGTTTTGTTACCAGTGTACTACATACATTGCGCATATGTTGCAATCAGCGTACTCGTGCAGCTTGACGGGCACAACACACCGTCAAGCGGCTACGTCCCCAAGGGATCACTTCTAGAGCTTCTGGTAGACGGAGCTAAATAGTCAACATGCGCCTTTGGTGCGGACGAGAGCAATACATCATGTCGCACCTCGATATGGGCAATTTGGGGGCCAACATGAGGGATCGCGATGCTGCCGCGGCAAGGAATGTAGATTGGCAGCACAAACCCTGACCGCGTGGCCAATTGCTCGTATACGGAAGGGAATGGGCTGGTTTGAAAGGTTTACGTGCACAGAGCACGTCGTGAAGCCCGTCGGTGATAAATAAAGCGCCTGAGCAATCGATGCATATGTCGTATTTGTCCCCTGTACTGCCCGCATTACTGTGCTACATGCACACAGTATGTGTGAAGGAGTGGGCATCGCATGACTACATGCCTTGAGGCAGATTGCTTGGAGATCTCCGAGGTGCGATTAATCCATGCAGAGCGCCTCTAAATTGCACCATTGGACGAGTCGTTTGGTTATGTACATACTACAATGTTCATTTTGCAAATGATTGTGGCATCACATGCAGAATTGGCAAAGCACATATGCGGTCCCGCGCCATTGGGACATGCTGGGTGTCTCTACACGGCAAAGTGCGGCCTCTTTGATCATCGCGATTCGCTTTTGTGGGAAATTGGCTCTCGATATGAAGACGTGGATCTGTGGAACACTGTGTAGGATTGCGTGCTCGCCTGGGAGGGCTGGATGTGTGCAATCGCTAGTGTGGGAGGAGCGAATTATTACTGCGGACTTTATGAGGAGTGCACTGCGTCAGACCTGATGGAATGGATGATCGATGAGAGGACGCCGTGTACATCCGCGTCGCTTCTCTCTATGGAACCACCAAGCCATGTAAGGGTCCGTCATGGCATGTGTCCAGTGCACCTAGGACAGACTTTGGCACCTCGCCCCATGTAACTACTCAGCACATGCAACATACATATGTTGGCACGTGGTACATTCCCGCTCGCGCAATACCCCGCGCAAACGACATTTATGTTATGTCTTCGAACATCGCCGCCGTTATTGAGCAAAAACTTCAAAAGTTCATCGTTTTCCTTCGGAAAACTCGCAGTGCCTCGAGACGAGCCTTGACAACGTCGGTGACATACGAGGCATGCCTGCCGAGCATTCTCGGAGAAACCTGGCCGGCCGGCACGCGTAATGTGGGGTGAAGTGGGGTGGTCCGAAACATACGGTACGCACATGAATCAATTGCGAAATATTGCTTCGCACTATTCTGGCATGATTCGAGATGATTTCGCGCTAGATTTATAGTACATCCGTCCGTGGACCCGTTCAAATATCGAATGTCGTTTTCGCGCCGTGAGCTTCGTGCCACATGCCTAGTTTGCAGTTGGTAAGCGCCTGAATGAGTTGTTGGCGACGTGCAAGAATCTGCGAATCCCAATCTTGAAATGTTTAGAAGCTTTATCACAGCCACATAATTGTTCGTGGCCTGCCGTCCACATTGACGCATTTGCGAAGGCGATGGTGCGCTCGCGCCATCGCATGGCAAGCACCAACAGTTTGCAACAATGCAAACGATGAGAGTGATGCACGTGCACATCAACTTTGTCGTGATTGTCACTCGATGCATCCTCATTGCTATTGGGGTGTATGCGCACTTATTTAACCTCTTTCTAAGAGCTTCATTTTCCCTTGTCACGTTCTCAACCGCATCCTCGGTAGACTATAGTGCAGTGAAGCGCTACCATTCATGTGGACCTCTGCAACATTAAGCGACACAGCCAGAAACTTACTTTGAAGCTGGCGCCCATGTTATCCATCCACCGGAGCATAGCGTACATGCCAGATGGCCTAATCGGTGGGAGCAATGCTTGCAAGACTCCGCCCCGGCCGCCTTTAGTATGGTGCAATCCTTTGAAGCGTCGCTTTTCTGTCAGGCAAACCTCCCAAGTAACGTGCAAGTAGAAACGTAAGTAGCTAGTTCGACTATGCTGCGGTTTGTGACGTGCTGTTCCCGTGAGCGTTCCGTCTCATAAGATGTTTTGACGCACCGCTCTAGGCGCGGCGCCACATTCTAGCACGGAACACTCTTCTAAGGATTTCGAAGCGTGTCGATCCGATTGGTGATTTTTGTCACGCGTTATTGGCTTCTCCCGGGGACATGTAGGAAAACCAGGGTGCAGGTAGTAACAAGCAAACGGACATGGCTAGCACATATATTGTCAGCGGCAATCACAGGCAGTAGCGCCTAAGGGGCGCATAATCCGCATCTCGTCATGGACTTTGAGGTGACGGAAAGGAGAGCTGGGTGTCGTCATAAAATCGTGTCTCACGCAAGCGCCGCGGTGGCTAGCTCTGTGCGTTGCCGGCTGCACCGAATTCCCGTCAACAGCCGACGCATGCTGTCACTCTGCGCCGACCTGCTCGACCTCGGCAGCGCTCGCACACCCGCGCAATTTTTTTTCATCCGACCATCGCTGACGAACGCGTTCGCGTCGCAAGCACCTCCTTGCCCGCCCCGTCCATGCCCGAATGTACCTTCCGGGCGCAATTGCATTGCGCCAGCGCTGCGGTGTCAGCTCCCGCAGCAAGCACCCGGCGCCGGCTGTCGAGCACCCGTGCCATCCGACACTACCCGTTGGTCTTACGATGACGACACGTAAGTAAAAACGTCAAGTTCGCCCTGGGACATCGGCCGAAGCCACCCCAACACTTGACCTCTTGCCAAATGCAGTCGTAGGTCTGGCATAGCCCTTAGACCATTGCCTCATTCGAACCCCAAAGGGCTAATGCATCAACCGGGTAAACCCAGGACACGCCGGGAGGATATTGGCAAAAATGCATCGGCCAAGAATCGATACCCGGACTTCTTGCGTACGAGACGACCGCTCAACCGAGCGGAAAAATAGATGCATCGTACGCTGACGACACATTATTATGACGCGCCGCGCCCACGTCGTCGTCATAGGGCGCGTGCAGCGCACCAATGTTATACTTGTCCACAAAATCATCCAGGCTTGTCGCGCAATCGATATTCTATGTCCGCTACGGAATACTTCATGGTTTAACGACCACTCAACGCAACATGAAAGCTTGTTCGTGTGCAATATGTCGCGAGCCCCCCAATCCATGCATCCAACCAAAACGTATTTAATATACACCCCTCCACATAAGTCCGGGTTTTGCATTTTCGATCGCAAAGCGCATGCATGGGCGAGGATAACGCCGGCTGCATGTGCATACATGCTAACTACAGCGGGAATAGTTCGGGCGAACGCCTATTGTGCGCTTTATACCCACCCGCGCGACAACACGACCATTTGTGGGCGCCCTTTCAAAAACGCGAAATCATTGCATGGTGCGTTGGCGCCAGAAAGTTGTGGGTTGCGCCAACCGTCCAAACCTATGGAAATAGCGGCACTCGTCGCACCAAACTCGGTGGATACGGCCCTTGGCATAAGTTTCACACACCGTGCGTGTAGGCCACTGAAAGCATGTCGCTATAGGCACGACGTGACACCCCAACGTCAAGTTGGCCACTGTGGGGAGCAGTTTTGGGGTGAAAATGCTGCTGTTTCTGTGGCGAACGCACGTAGGAGAGGCGCTCGATGGCCCCCTTGGCGTAGGGCAATGCTCTACTATGGGGGCGCGTGGTGGAATGCCAGTTGCACCGTTTCGAGGGCGGGGTGGCGCGGTAGGGGCGTGGATTTTGATTAATATGAAATTCCTTGAAAAATGCTGTGGAAAATGGCATTTTGGCTGGTAGATGTGTGTATCGCTAGGAGGTGGCGCATGCCAAGTGTTGGTGGTCCGTGGTCATCCACATACATAACGCTCTCGCGCAACTGAGTATGGGGCTTAGACACGCACTTGGCGCAAAGCCACGCGCCCGATATGGGTGGGCACATGAGGCAGTGAGGGGCAACTTGGATGATCATCTTTGGGGATTTTTTCCGGAGACCCCAAAAATCGATTTTGTGATTATGGAAGAGTGTTCCCGACGCGGAATTGAACGAGGAATCGCGTGATATTTTTAAAAAGTTTTTCTGAGCAAATCCTGAGAAGTTATAGCGTTTTGAAGCCAAGGGGGTGTTGCTGCGCGTGGCCAACACTGATGCCATGCCAGTATCGCAACGCGACATGCACTGGCCGCCGCCCACACGGCTGCACCCCAACCAAATGCACCCGAGCCCCTCGCCAATGTGTTTCCTCACGCGTTCATGGCCATCCCGCCGGTTGGTTGTCTATTCACGCGCGTCGGCGTGTGCGTGATACTGACCCCGGTTTTGGTGCAGTTGCAGGCGACGCCCATCCACGCACCAAGTGCAGCGTGATTCCCTAGTCAATGGTCATTAAGCTTCGGTTTGAGCCACTCGTCATGCAGGTTTTATAACGCCCTCTGAGATTCCAGGGTTTCATCTCATATACCCTACGTTCAGGTACCCTAGACTTGTGAAGTCTTGAGACTGCCGAAAAGGGACCCCAAACTTATGTGGAGGGGTGTAGTAGGAGCACATGCATGCGTACAGCATACCACCCTTGCATTGCACAGCTGCCTGGGCGAGTTCGTTGGTTGGACCAGTCTAGGAAAGTTTCCGTGTGCTCAAAAAGGGGTTACATGTTAGTGGGACATGTCGCGATTACATAATGCGCAGTCGCGCACGCAGTGCTCCGAAACCACACGTGCGCCACTTCACACCCGCAGTGAATGGGGTGGCAAGGGTCAGCTAGTAGTCATTGAACACAGCGATAAGGTCGTCCAGTCGCAGCAGGCTGGTGTCCATCAGCTCCGTCAGCTGCTTTATTCGCTCCAGGCGCGCACGGTGCGAGGCGGATAGCGCCTCCGGGTTGTTGTCCAGCATCTCCAGCACCTGCAGCCACACAGCCAAGTCGGCCGAGCTAAGCCAACGCCTCTGACAAACAGGCGGTTTCATCCGTGAGCGTATATATGGTCACCCTGATACCGGAACAGTTTAAAACTTGTCCTGTAACAATCGAGGCGAGATTCGTCTCAAAAGCACAACGCTTGCCACGCGGCAGCACGATATCACACATATACCCGTAGTCTCAGCGAGAACACACCATACTAGTACCAGTACTCGCACACATAGTACTCGTACTAACCCGTAGTATACCATACTCATAATTGCCACACCCCCCCTGCCCTTGGGAAGATAAAAAGTTTTGCAGCATTGCGTGTAGTAGCTATCCGTTGTCTAGTGTTTCCTGATTGCAACTTGGGAAATGGCTGCAATAATAACCCACAATCCTGTTTGTCCTTCTTCCCCCTTAAGAGCTGTTTGGGGGCGTATTCAAAGCCCCATTTTTACGAGTATATGCAGACATTCGAGCCCTGCTAGACATCAGTTCCCTCTTCACGGTCTCAGCTTGCTTGGCTCCCCAGTCAGCGCAAGATCCGCCGCGCTCACCTCCTTCTCCTTCTCCAGCTCCGCCGCGTTACGCGTGCGAACATTCGCTGCGGCCTTATACAGCTCCCCCGCCAGATATGTCGTGGACTGGTCGTAGTCCACCCGCCACAGGTAGAACGTGCGCGTGGGCGCGTGGTCCAGCGTCTTGGCGACCTCCTACGGGGGAGCAGCGCGGTGAAGAAGGTGGGGGAAGGGGGGGGGGGGGGGGGGGGGGCAGCCGCATTAGGCCAAGCCTCACGCACACATTCCGTCAACACCTCACCCAGAACGGGACAAGTGATTGGCCCTCAGTCCCTGCGCGCTCAGCAAGGCCAAATGGCAGCCAATCGAACCTGCAAGCTGTCCCAAGGCAACTCACGGCACAAAAAACCCTGCCATTGTTCTTGAACCCCGGCCTCGCAAGCGCAAGCACGACATAGGCACATCCACACGTTCCGATGCCCGCTACGGGTGCCGACCCGACTAAAAGAACAGAAAATACTACAAACGCGGTGTGTCTTTACTCGTCCCATTTCAGACGAATACATCACGATGTCATTACGACAATTAAGAACATTCGCTAGCGCCCCGTTTCTAAGAGCCAAAGAATAGGTTCCTATAGTTGGGTACGCACCCGCTAGTCCTGTGTTCGCCACAGCCTGGCGATGTCCAGCTAGAGCCGCCCCTACATCGGTTTGCGGAGTATGGGCCTCCTCCCAGGAAGCACCCCCCCCCCCCCCCCCCTCCTGCGTTGCCTCCAACCCTGCTTCCACCACCACGACTGGGTGCGCCTTCCCAATGGAACAGGCGTAAAGTACCCACGCACCCGGGTAGCCCGCTGCAGACCAACTTCACAATCAGGACCCCGGCGCTCACGCGTGGCTCATGCATACGAGGGAGAGGCCCGGGTGGCGCTGCCGAAGATCGCCGTAGTCGCCACCTCCGCAGCGCGGAAAGCTGCGGGAAGACACAAGAATCCCACCCCCTGCGCTCTGTAGTGATTGTTGTAATTTCAGACGATCCCGTCGCGGCATTAGTTTGACAACGAAGACCATTTGCCGGCAAAGAAATGTGCGAGCGGAAAACAGGCGTTCCGATAATCACGACGGCATCCGTATCCTTATCTTGTTTCCCGTTGGAAAAGACTCCATCATCCAGATGTATATTGATGAATACGCTGTTGGCGGCGACAAGGTGGAAGACACGCGCGTTGGTGCATCTTGCGACCATCATAAAAGTGCGCGGGGCAAGGAGCGGTGGCGCGGGTTCTTCGGTTCATGTTTAGGGTTTTTAGGGCTGACCCCCCCCCCCCCCCTCCCTACCGGGTGGGTTGACCCCCCACGCCCACTTCTCCCAATCCCGCCGAGGACACCACAGAGCAGCCCCAACCGTTCCCTATTATCCCTAAAGGGCATAATGCTGTTCTAACTCAGTACTTTTTATTCATACACAGACAGTATGTTCGGTCACATGTCCCAGCGTCTAAATATCATGCATGAGTGTACACCAATTATTTATTGGCAAGGTGTATTGATCGGCCGCTCACCATCGTCCTCCGCGACGCCGAGCTAGCGAGCAGAGTCCAATGCGGCAATGCCGTCGACCTATCATAGGCTTAACATTCTATCTATGGGTAGCATGCGTAACCGTGAGTCATCATCAGCAGCTTAGGTTGCTGAAAGACATTGCTGAAACTAAACGCGCCTAGCAGATATATACGGGTGCCGACCCGGTGCAACACAATTCGCCTATAAGAAAGCGCTTGCCTTTTCCGGTCCGAGTGTATAGTCGATATTTGGTATCAATCATCTCCCAGTTCATGCATCGCGATGACATGCTACCTGCATGGAGACGTATCCCGCCTGCAGCAGCTTGTACAGCAGCTCCCGCGTGTCCTTGATGGGGCTCATCACCATGTCGGCGATCTGCTTGCGCGGCGCAGGGACAGGGACAGGCAGCCGCAGGGCGTCAGAGCTCTCCTCTGTGAGGCGTGGCCGGCCAGGGACCGAGGAGAGCGCGTGGCTCGGCATCGACTGCGAGGCGGAGCGCTTGGCGGGACACAGAGCGCAGCAGCTGTGCGCGCCTTGTGGTCGGCGTCAGCTGCGGGGGTTACAGGCTACAGAGCCGGTCCGGCGGATTTGGGACAAACGCGCATGTCCTGTTGTGGCCGCGTTTTTTCTGATAGACACATACGGAAGAGCAGCACAGTTGCGTATTCCGTGCAACTAATTGAACACGGTCCGCGGGGCCGAAAAATAATGATTAGGTTTGCATCTTCTCGTCGGAATATTCGCGATTTAATATGGCTCGTTTCTCCGTTTAAATTGTTTTTCCCTCTGCTTGGGGGTCGAAAACGTTTTCCATCCGCGGACTGTCTGTGTTTGTACGGTGCAATCATTCCGCGACACGGCCTGCTGTGTGGGTAATCCTTACTTAGCGATCACACGGCGTCCGCTTAGAATCCAGCCCCCGCGTGCGAGCGCGCTCCCGGACGGATCCCCTGATTGAATTTGCACGTTGGGAGCCTTGGCTTTGCCGGCCAAAATGAATTGGACCGCCACCGAGGTCCCGGTATCGATTCCTGGCCGATGTATTTACGGCAATAACTTTACTTTCATTTTTACCACCACCGGGAGATCAGTTCTGAAGTTACGGCGAGTCGCGACACATCCCGGTTCGACCCAGGCGTCGAGTGCGCGGCGAGTATCGTCGCCTACCCAGGGCTTTCCGTAACTGGATTGCTGCCTAAACGGCCGTCGTAGAGACGCTGCAAGGGTTTCACTGGTGCCAGTCCTGTCCCGGGGTTGGAAAAAAAAACAATCAAGTCAATCAAGCGGCAAGCAATACAGTCATATCGGCCCGGCGTGTCCCGGGTTTACCCGGTTGATGCATTAGCCCTTCGGGGTTCGAATGAGGCAATGGTCTACGGGCTATGCCAGACCTACGACTGCAGTTGGCGCACGAGGTCAAGTGCTGGGGCGGCTTCGGCCGATGTCCCGGGGCGAACTTTACTTTACTTTTAATACAGTCATGAAGCGCCGTAGAATTAAATACGGTTCGCGGGGGGCAAAATAACGAATTGTTTTGCACCTTTGGGTCGGAATATTTTTGCTGTATTTGTGTTGTATTCTGATTTATCTCTCCCCCCCTTTCGCGCGGGGTGGGGGGGGGGGGGGGGGGGGGGGGGTCGAAAACGTTATATAGTGGTCGAGTGGAGTCCATTCCGCCGAAAACGTCGCTTGCCCTCGCGTGAAGTTGCAAATGTCGCCGGGCATCATCAACCTTCAATGACCCAATCCCCTTACACACTCCGGATCTGGGCAACTTTGAGACGAGCGAGCCAACAAGTCGGCCCGGGAGCGCGCGGTGGTGGTGTGGGTTCGGAAGCGCGCAGCCCGAGGGGGGGGGGGGGGGGGGGGGGCTCCTACCTGCTTCTGCTCCAGCTGGTGCCGCTGGAACAGGAGGCGGTAGATGCGCAGCGCCACGACGCCAAAGCGCTCCCGGATGACGCACTCCGCCTCCTGCGGCGCGCACAGCCTCTCAGCGCCTGGAGGGAGTTGGGCGCAGTTGCCCTCGCTGAGTGGGGCGCACGCCCCACCCGGGGAGGGGGTGGTGGAGAATGGATGGGGGGGGGCAACCTTGAGCTTGATCACGTCCAACATGCGCTCCATGTTGACGCAGTAGTTGGCGCCGTAGGCGGTGTCGCCCACAAACATGACAAACTCGAGGGGATCCTGGCAAATCTCCTGCGTGGCGGCAACCAAGGCGCCACCAGGGGTCAGCCGCCCCCCCCCCCCCCCCCACAAAAAAACGGAAACATTTCGGCCATTTCCCTCCATTCCATGCAGGCTGCAGCCACAACACCCGACGTTCTGAGTTCCCTTCCATGCGAGCATCAGCACGGCTCAGCGCGAACTACAGCTCGCCAGGCTGCATGGCCCTGCGGGTAGGGGCTTGGGGGGGGGGGGGGGGGGGGGAGTGCCCGCACCCGGAGCGTGTCTGCCGCGTTGATCCCCGCCAGGTCGGGCTCGTCCTGCTGCCGCTTCTCCATGTACGCGCGCACCTCTGTCGTCGTCATCTGGCCGCCACAAGGATCCCGCCATGTTATCAGCATCATCACTCTGCTTCCAGCGGCCATGCCCGCCTCTCTTCAATCCCCCTCCTCCCCCCTGGGCGCCTTCCTCTGCGCCCCACGCGCATGCATTGCCCATCACAGCCCTGTCAGGTGCGGAGAGGGTGGGGGTGGGGGGTCTCACGGCCCGCGTCTGCGCCTGTGCCAAGCAGGTCTCTGAGACACGCCCCACCGCCAGCATGGCCTCCACCTGCCAGGCAAACGCACACCAAGGTGGCGGAGGGAGCGGGCGCCCGTGAGCCGGACTGCAATGTCCCCAGGCAGCCGGTGGGTTGAGGAGTTGGGGGGGGGGGGGGGGGGGGTGAGGGGGCGCACCACCGCCGCCGAGGCCACGTCCATCTTCTCCCGCACCAGCTCCACGCACAGCTTGTGCCGGAAGCGCCGGTTGAACTCCTCTGCGTTCACGCGCCACAGCACCGTCGCCACGCTGTCGACCTCTGCGAGCCCGCCGCGGCAGGGCGGGGCAGCCGGCGTCACGCTCCCGCACCAGAAGCGGCTCAATGGAAGAGGGGGGGGGAGTGGGGGTGAGGGGGTTCAGGGTGCGGGGGGACACCTTCGCTGCCGTCGGCCTCCTCCAGCGTGCGCTTCTGCCCCAACTCCTGCGCCGTGCGGCCGCTGTCCTGGAACTCAAACATGTCCAGCGGCAGCCGGAAGCGGTCCTTCTCGTACTTGGCGTGCGGCGCCAGGCGCTGCGCCACCACCGCGTCCTGCTCCGCCTGCGCCGACTTGGACTTTGTCTTGTTGGTGATCGGGGCCTGGCGGGGGCAGCGCCAGGCAGCCCAGAAGTAGCGGGATCAGGACTCCGGCAGCAGGGTATTGGGCTGGGCTGTTGGGGGCGGGGGCGGGGGGGGGGGGGGGGGGGGGAGGTGGAGGAGGGGGGGACGGCGCCATCCGCTCTGCCCAATAAGAGCGCCCATGGAAGGCGACATCCCACCCGGGGATGACCCACGGCGACGCCCCGTTCCAGATGCACGCCACCCCCGTCTGCTCCAGCAGTAGGCGGAGCAGAGCGAACCGGCGATCCTGCCTGCCGATCTGTCCGCCCGCCTGCTTACTTATTTGCGGGCGGGCGGGCTTGCTTGCAGACTGTTACCTCGTCGCGTCGCTAATTGCGGACTAGGCGTGTCCCGGTAGCGTTTCTTGGTGCAGATTTATCAACACGTTGCAAATTAAATGAGATAGCGGTATTCATGATATTACCAGTGTAAGACGAATGTGCACCGTTACAAGGACTTCAGGTGGCCTGTTATCGATGATGGTGCGCGGCGACTGCGGCCGTGGTCCTCCTCGCAGTCTACTCCCCCCCCCCCCCCCCCCCCCAGCTTTACGGTGTAGGGGTTTAGGTTTCTAGGGAAACTCTAAACCCGCGCTGAAACCCCCTCCCCTTTGCCGCCCCTGAACAACCGTCTCCCCATCCACCCATCCATCCATCCACCCATCCATCCGCATGCAAACGGAGCGGTGGCTCCTGCCACCCCGACAGCGCCTATCAACAGCCTTTCTTGCAGCCAAGCCTGCTGCACAGCAAGGGCGTGGGGGTGCGTGCAGGAGGATGAGAAGGAAGGGGGGGGGGGGGGGGGGCGCAGAGGGAATGGGCGCCGTGCTCGGACCTTCTGTGGCAGCGGCAGCGTCGCCGGCGGGGCGCGCTCCACAAAGCGCGCCTGCACCATGGTCATCAGCGTGCCCACCACCTCGGAGCGCACCTCCTCCGCCGGCTGCCCCTGCTTGGCCGCCAACTGCAGCGCCAGCTGCGCCGAGCCGCGTGCCCACCGCGACCCGGCCGCCGTCAGCCCGGACAGCCATTGCCCCCTCCCCCCCCCCCCCCCCCCCACACCCCCCCACACCCCCCCACACCCCCCCCTGCCCACATGCCCATGGGTGCGGCTGCTGACAATCGCATCACTACAGCAGGCCGCTCAATGCTCTGTGATCGAGGATGGCAAAGCCACACGGGGGTGTACATTATCGGCCTCTTTTGGCCCTCGTGTGCTACAACCTCGAAAAGGCTTGGCCGTGTATCAGAACGCCGGAGGAGATGCCCCTGCCCTATTTGCGAATTGGATCAGAGGCCACCCTGCGTGAAAGGCCCGTGCGCCGTATGCCAACCGATAAGGGAAGAAACAAATCACTATGGAAGCAAGTGGGATCCAGTCAATCAAGTGGATAAGTTAATCAAGTGGGATTGCCCGACCGGTTCCGATACGGAGCAAGGCGGCTCTGAGTCTGAGCCTGTCGCCCCTGGCGCGGTACCGCAAACAAACTGAACATGGGCCGTCGCCGAGCTTTAAGTTCGCTGTGTATGCCTGTTTTATCCCCCCCCCCGTGAAGGAGGGGAAAAACGATAAATATAAATGTAAGTGAGGCAAGGGCTCAGCTGCTTGCCCAACTGGGAAGCGGTGATGCCCTCAACCACCTGCAGGTCCATGTAAGGTTTCCCTCCTCTCTCCCTCCCTCTCTGTAAGTGAGGCTCATATATATATGAGTGTTGCGGTGGTCATCGGGGCATTGCCGCCGCGCGAGGCGGGGATGGCAGGGAGGAGGATGCGGGTGAGAGGGAGGAGGGGGGGGGGGGGGAATACCTGCTCCACCCGCATGCGCCCATGCTCCAGCAGCGACTCCAGCACCAGCTCCGCCAGCTCCCCGCTGTTGTCACGGATGTAGACGAGGAACTTTGGCTTGCGCAAGCTCTGCAGGATGGCGCCCGTCGCTGCCTCGTACACGTACACACTACTCTCTGCCGCGCGCAGCGTCGCCTCGCTGACCTGCAGGTACGCGCTCTGCATGCCCCCAGTGCCGCCATGCCGTCAGCCCACCCCCCGTGGACAGCCCCTTCCCAGGGCAACAGGCGGGGGAGGGGGGGGGGGGGGGTCGGGGCAATCACCACGCAGTTGTGCTGGATGAGCAACAGCAGCGCCTCGCGCAGCTGCGACGCCGGCAGCTGCACCCCACGACTGAGCTCCGCCAGCGTCTGGCATCCGCGATGGATGAGGGAGCCACACACGCGCTGCGCCCCGGCGGCAGTGGGGAGGGGGCGGGAATGCGCCAGTGTCCCACCTCAGCTGCGGCAGCCTACTGGTGTATCGCCCCCCCCCCCCCCCCCCCCCCCCCCCCCCCTTGGGGGCCGCCTGCCCCCCACTGCTGATGTATCCCAACCCCCTTCCTCACGCTGGCACACATGCCCACCGCCGCCCCCGTCAACCTTTCTCGATGCCAGCCCGCCACGCTGCAGCCGCATTGCAAGTGGGTCGGTAGGTTGGATGTCGGCCCACCGCTGGACAGAGCTAGGGTCTAGGTCGTTGTTGGGCGGCGGAAGGTGGAGAAGGAGGGAGGGGGGGGGGGGGGGGGGGCACGTATGTGCGTGTGTCTATATATGTGTGTGTTGATATTTGGGGAGGGGGGAGGGAGGGGGTCTGAGTGCCCTGTGAATGCTTGCTCGCCGCTGCACCAAGCTGGCCGCTACGCGCGAGACATAGGACGCGACAGAGGCAGCCGCACCTCCGCCAGCTCTCCGAACTGCTCCCGCACCAGCTGCAAGGCCAGCGTGCACGCGTGCGGGCTTCGATAGCTCATCGCATCCACCAGCCCCGGGCCAGGTAGGCGTTCCGGGAGGAGCGCTTGCCGCCGCAGCCGCCGCCGCCGCCACCGCTGGCGACGGCCGCCGACGGCTGAAGGGCTGCTGCCTGATCGACGACCGGCTGCGCCCGAATAGGCGACGGGCCTGTCGTGAGACGCACACACGTGCCTGGCTGCGTAGCGCCTCGGGCCGTCAGTTTGCCGCGCGTTTCTCTCAGCAATCACGAAAGCAGCGCAGCGATGGGGGTGGGCAATCTCTGTTATTGCTATAGCGACCACGCTATTATCGTTCTCCTTAAACCGCGAACCCAACACTGAGCGATGGGGTTTAGACAGTGGAGCGCAGGCGCGCAGAGGCCGCCGGCTCCGCGGCGGAGCCGGGGCCGGGGGGGGGGGGGGGGAGGAGGCGGTCCCGAAAACCACCGCATTTTTCATACAGTATTTGATGTTTTTACTGATTACAACGGGTGAATTCTGAACACTACTGCCAAGTTTTAGTGCTAAATACTAAGTTGCTAGGGAAGCAGCTGTCCAGGGCAGGAAATGCCAGCCGTGCAATAAGCAGGGGCTGTTCAGGAAATGCAAGCTAGACAAGCTGATGAATATGAAATAACAGCACACCTGTCAGAAAGTAGCGCTAAGTAGTAGCGACGAAGTCATAACCGGCTCGCACGACGTCGAACGGGGGTGGTGGGAGGCACATCGCTTCCCGCGGTAACCCGTACCGTAGTGCGAAAACTACCCGAAGTTGTTATATCCAAAATACCGTTTTCCGCCCACTCAGCTGCACGCGTGCGGGTGCGGCACAGCGCCATGTAAATGCCAACCCACTCGTCACCCTGCCACATTCTCAGTCACAGCCACCCACCCCCCCGCAACCAACCAAAGCACCGGCCCCCGCGGGGGCGCAATGGACCCAAAATGGGACTTTCGGCTGCCTGGCGCGGCTGCTCTGGCCTCAGATAGAGGCCAAGCAGCTCGGCATCTCCGTGGCCACCCTCGAGACCTTGTACAGTACGCGCACGCCAACCCACCCTCATGCCTCAACTTCGCACCAATGCAGCTGCTTTGCTCGGCCTAGGAAAAGTGCCTTTCACGGTTAGGAGACGTGTGCGGTCCTAACCCGCGGCCCGTCGCTATTTTAGTAACACACAACTAACTACAGACAGGTTGCTAGCACCTTCGTCTGTCCGCAGCACAGTGATATAATATTTATCTACTATTGCTATAGCAAATGCTATAGCGTTCTAGATGGTTCTAGTAGGCTCTAGTGCCTACTACTAACACTCCACTAAGGCAGCGCTCCATCTCACGCTTGGTATCATCATCCTCTAGCAGGTGACACCATAGCGTACGACAATCGCGCTCTGGCTGGTACGCAGGCGTAAGTACAGGTTACTCGCACCCCACGTGGGTACTCGTAATACTGTCCTGCACTACTAGTCGCCTGGTAGTCGCTCGTACTGACGCCTCGTCGTCCTCGTACCAGTACTTCGCCTTCGCTTGTACTCGCACTCGCAATGCTCATGCTCGTACTTCGCTTGGCTTGTACTCGTTCTCGTCCGCCTCAGTCGCCAGTTCTTCGCTCCTTCGTCGGCTCCCGCAGTACAAAGTACAGCAGTGTAGAGTACATAACACCTAGCCATGTGTATTAGGAAACTTTCTACCTCGTGGATTCTCTCCTAGTGTGTTTTACAGTCCCTCAATCGCGTTTCCCTGGATGGGTATTTCTGTGGCAGAGCGCGAGTGGGAGGATGGCACCGGCGGGGGCGCGGCACCCACCCGCAGCCAACCTGGCCGCGCAGCCCGGACCAACCCCCGCTACCCGAACCACGACGGCACCAGGTTCCTGGATTTCTCCTCGGATGAGGACTAGGACGTGGGGGGTAGTGGGTCGGAGTGGGAGTACGAGGGGAGCGACGAGGACGACGACTTGGAGCTGTCCCCGACTACCGGGCGCGTCCAGACGCCCCCGGAGCGTCTCATCAAGCACGGCACCGTCGAGCGCGGTGCCGCTTACTGTTTGCCGTGCCTCGCCGAGGCGGAGGTCTTCAACATCACGGACGTCGATGGCGGGCAGCCCACCGGCATGCTCTACAAGTGAGCGCCACAACGTGCTTGTGCGATGGCGGTGGGGTTGGGTGGTTGATATTTACAATTAACTAGAAATGCCAGCCGTACTCGCTACATGCCATTCTAACTTTTCTGTTGCCTCCCCCGGCCCGCCCTTCAGGATACCGGCCGGCACGCTCTGCCGGCCGTGCAAGCAGGACGCCGGCAGCCACCCGCGCTCTCCCACCCCAAGGCAGCTAGACGGTCGGAAGCCCCGGCGCGCCGATAGGCCGGTAGGCAAGTAAGGCGGTATTAGCAACACGGAGTCCCCCAGCATGCTCAGGGTTGCCGGCATGCTTAAAGATGCCCAGACCCGCCTTGAGAGAGAGCAGGGCAAGAGAGTGCGGTAGGGAAAGAAGATGCTCGCTGACAGGAAGGCGGCAGCCAGGCGCTAGCCGCGTGCTGTAATCTTTTCACTACATATCTCAAACTTTGCATCGCAATTGTCATGAAAAAGCTATTACAATGTTTCTATGGGGGGGAAGGGCTGCGGTGCTGCGGCTCCCGTGGGCTTTGCCCGCTTGGTGCCCGGGGGCGGGGGGCGGGGGGGGGGGGGGGGGGGCGCTCTACTGGGCGTAGCGCGCTTCTTGCCCTGTGGGCCACGCTTCGGTCGCTCTGGTGTGGGCAGCGCATGTTGGTGGCTTTCATGCATTTTCATGTGGCCAAGGACCTCCCCCTACCCTGAACTCTGGGTGCCCAGCAGCGCCTCTCCGGTAGGCAGTCTTTGTGACCAAGTGAGCGAGCTCAGACCCGTGACACTCACAGTTCAGCATGTCGCCATACTAGCTTATGTAATCAGGGATATGGCATTGCAGAATGTGGCAGTACACGGTGGCAGCATCATTTTCACCTGCATCATTGACAACTGCATGCACGAATTTCTCTGCCACTTGCTTGACCTGTTGTGCGCGAGCCTTCTGCAAGTGCAGAGGTGGCAGCTGGGCGGTGCCAGGTGCGCGAGTTGGGTCCACGGGCTCCAGCAGCAGCTCCCACAGCTGCTTGCAAATTTCCAAGGCGGTCTGCACCTTTACATCATCGGAGGCGCTTACCGTTGGGTAAGGCATGCCCGCCGTGATGCGGAGGTTGATGTGCATGAGATATTGTACCTTATGCTTGGCTTAGATGTGTAGCAGTGGGGGCTTGAGGTACCTGCAATGTGCATATAGTTATAAAAATCAGCAACATAGTATTACCAATCAGCATGAAACATATTAATACATATGCAAGCGCTGCAAAACAATTCAAGATAACGTACCTCTCCGCAGCATGCAGCCTTGCAAATTCACTCAGTTTGTTCTTGATCTTCTTTGGAAGGCCATCGCGGATCATCTTCTTGCAGCACGGGCACGTGTATGCCTTGTCCACCATGCCCATTGCAAAATTGTGAGACGCGCATGCCGGCTAGCTCCTTGTCCTTTTTACCGCCCGGGGGGCTGCTCGGCGCGCTGCACCGCCTCGCCCTCACAGAGCTGCATCACCTCAGCCTGAAGCTCAGCCAGCTGTTCCTCCACGCTCCCGCGTGCGAGCTGTTGCTCCTGTGTTGTTGATTGGGCGGTCGCCAGGTGCGACTCCAACGAGGCGATCGCGCCATCGCGCCCGGCGTGCGGGCGGGCAGCGTAGCTAGCGCTGTGGCCCACGCGCAGTGCTGACGAAGCGCCCAGCTAGCGCGCGCCGCGTTCGAGGCCTCGTCCTTGCCTTGGCGGGTCGAGGCCGTCGACAACAATAGTTGGTGCCTTAGTTACCCGCATTTTGCGGGCGACGGGCGGGCGGGTTGTTGCCTCATGCCGCGTCCGCGGGCGATTCGGTACCCCAGACAGCACCATCGCGGTCAAACCATGTAACTGCGGGTGCACCCCCCCGCCCCCCCCTCCCCGTTCCATGGGCCTCTTGCCAGTCTCTTGGACTGACCGACGACCGACCTGGTGGCCGGCTCGTTGTGTAGGTGGGCCCTGTGGCAGGGATGGCATGGCACCACCGCCGGCGGCTGTGCCTGACGCCTTTGTATTGTCCGTGGTTTGTTCGGAATCCGAACTACGGTACGGGTTACCGCGGGAAGCGGTGTGGGCTCGAAGCCGCGACGAACCGCTGAGCGTTAATTCGACGATCGAGGTCGGGTCGATCGACAAGGTAGAAAAAGACGACAACGATGTCGCGCGTATCTCGAACACATGCTAAGGATTCACACAAACTTGCAGCCACATGCCGAGACAGTGGGCAGACAGAATGTGGTGCTGGAGGTGCGTACCGAGGAGGAGCTGGAGTTGGAGTCCGAGATCTTGAGGCTGGAGCGCGAGGCAGAGCAGAAGCGCCGCCGCATCAACCTGATCCGCCTGCAGAGGGAGCAGGATGCAACGGAGTGGCAGATTAGCGACATCACGCTTTGTGATGATATGGGGCGCAGCCAGGCACAGCAAGCAGCCGCAGCGAAGGCGAGGAAGAGGAGACGGCTCAACACCCGCGGCCCCGGAGCTTTAGTGCTCAACTCTGACGACGAGGTGGCTGCAGCGCAAGCGCGGGAGGAGCTGAGGAGGAGGAGGAGGAGTGCGCTGAAGTCGGACATCAAAGCAAGCAAGACCGAGCTACGAGCAGCGTGGGCGGAGGTGAACAAGGCTCGCAAGGAGGTAGTGAAGTTTGTTGCTGCTGCAGTCACTCAGGCGGGGAAGGCACGTACCCAGGCAGACAAGACTGCGGAGGCCGCTGAGGCTGCTGACAAGGCAGCAGACGAGAAGGCATGCGCCCAGGCTGGCAAGGCAGCAGCAGCTGCTGCGGAGAAGGCCGCCGCCTCCAGGTCCGCCGTCCCGCGCCTTGTTGAAGCCTTGGCCGCCACCATCGCCGGCATCGCGAAGGTCGCCGAGGCAGAGAACATACTGAAGACCATTGAGTAGTCTGCCAGCAGCGGGGCCCAGCCAGAGGACGAAGAAGACGACGAGGTGGAGGTGATGGACGACGACGACGACGACGCTGAAGAACCGCAGGAGGGTTCCGGCACCTCCGGCGCAGCCGACCCCACCGCCCAACTCGAGTCTGCGAAGGAGCGAGTGGAACAAGCAGTCGAGTCATCTCTGGAGGCAGCGGGCGACGCCGCGAGGTCAACGCCAGCTAGCTCGCGAGAGGTTCGTAGCAAAGAAGGCAGCTGAGAAGGAGGCGAGGGCAGCAGCACATCGAGTTCAACAGTGAGTCACCTTGTAACAACGACACCCCACCCCGCCCCTCTTGTCGATGCACACCGCCGCTCACGCCCACACGAGCCATCCACCGGCCCACTGAGGTATGGTTGCTAGTTCCGACACCTGCTTGCAGTCCAGGGCCGTGTGTGAATACGGGGGCGCTCCGGATGGGCGGTGAGGTTGGGGTTTGGGGCGTCGGCTGCTGGTGAGTTTGCAAGAGTGCTAGCGACTGTAGCCCCGCGGGGCGGTGCGCGAAATTATGATCAGTCCAGGAAAATTCAGGTCTTGACCTTCTTAATTAGGTATCGTCATTTTTGGGTCTATCGGTCGGCCCCATGGGCCATCCGACCATCCCCGGACAGCTTGGGAGCTGAACTTTCAGGCTAGCCCGGTTCGGTAGTCATCATGCCAATGCCCTATCCGCAAGCCCCATTAAGGTCCTTAACTGCGCGAAATCGGAATTTTACTCGCTACATGAGCACCAGTATTTAAGCTGATTTCAATCTTTAATAATGGCCTGGGATCGTCCCATTTACTTAATGAAGCCACAATAGCTGGTTGTGATACATTATCAACATTATCAGCCGACACATCAACGGTTTCTGAGTCAAAAATATTTCGGTCAACATTTTCTGACTTTATGTTAAAATCCTGAGTGTCCACAGACACCTCCCCATCAACATAGGTGAGCTGGATTCATCCATAATATCATCAGGTATACTATATTCATTGTCCACTAGCCATATACGAATGGGCCACGGCGCAGGGCGAACATCTGTATGGACAGTAGCATTATCTGGTGATAAACGGGTAAACATACAGGCGTCTCAGCCGGGAACTCTTAGACTAGTTTCTAATGCTTTGTCATAGCAATAAACTTATCCCAAGCTGGTAATATAAAACACCCAGAGTATCATTACGATTAGCCTTACGACACTGTTCAAAGTGTGCAGCAATTTGTTCTACTCTGTTCCATGGCGGATGTATATATATACTCGTTCACCAGCTAAGTCCCGTTCTAAAACTGATTCATTGACCATCAAAATGGCAGATCTTTATGGGTATTCAATCCCTCATAATCTGCACATCCTTCTAAAGTAAACTTATACTTATCATAGAGGGGGTCAAAGATACGATCCACCAGTCTCCAGCTATCACCAGTATGTGTACTAGCAGTCTGGACATATTTATACGACATATTGATAGATTTTACTCGACGACGACCCGACAATTTTCGAGCTGCTGTATCGAGTATACTTTTCGTATCTATATCAGATGCTTTACTACCAGTAACCGTATCAGTAGGTGCATCTATTGGGGCACGAGTAGAATCTGACGGTACATCATCATCATCTAAAGTGCGTACTGACCTTGGATGTGCCGAGGAGGCAACTTGCCGAGAGAGAGTGACCGCCACTGAAACTACCAGAAGAAAGGTCGTCGATCAGCGTGTCGACACGTCGACTCCTCCGCGCTTCTTCTCGGTTAGCAAAGCAGCGATGCGTCGATCTCCGCGGCTCCGGATGACAAAGGTCCGCCATCCACTCGACGGTCGTCGGCTCGTTGCTCAGCTCCTGCCGAGTCATCGCCAGAATTTCGTAATATTCTTGGCGCGTACTCGGCGGAAGTCGCGGTTGCTCCAGCACGTCCTGCGATCACCACCTGCATACTATAGATGCAGATGCATATGCGGATGCATATGAGTCTATAGATGCATCGATGCATATGCATATGAGGCTATAGATGCAGTCTTCTCGTTGAAGGTCATGTACTTGAGCCGATATACGAACGGCTATGACGAACTCGGTCGCAGTAGCAGGTCGTTGACCAGCAGATGTATTTGCGTACGACGGCCACCAGCGCAGTAAACGTCCTTTTCAGCTCCATATGGTAGAACTCGGTCGCTATGTCGACAGCCATGTAGTCGTCGACGACCTCCCACAGAGGTAACTCGTCGAAGCCATATCGAAACGGTACAATAACAGGTACGCCAGGGTAGCTCTTGTTGGTCCATATGCAAGAAGTCGACACGGCCTTATACACTACGTTCGACCATTTATCGACGACTGCCGAGTTTATAGCTTGCGATGCGACATAGGGAACGGCACGACACCATTTACCTCGCAGATGCAAAGCTATCTCGGTCGTATAGGACGGGCGATCATTGCCAGGCTCGATGGTGATTCGATCAGGAAAACGCGGACCGTTGTCAACAGGTGGGTCGGCCGCTACTTGCGGGCCAACAAACTGTACCAGATTTTCATTAGCTAGCTGCTCAGCACGGCAAGGCCATAAAACTTCACTCGAGCCTCGTACAGAAAATAGTCCGTTCCATCGATAGTCACACAGTCGAACATCTTCAGGTCAGCCGGATTCATCATGATCCCGGTTTCATTTTGCAGCATACGTACTGCGAGTTCGCGAACTGACAGGTCGATAAGTGTCGAGGTCCCACAGGGCAGAAAAGCAGTGTTATTATGATTCGGTTCAATAGTCATCATAATGTCACGCTCAGCACCAGCTCCAGTGCCTGAAGTAACAATCACAGATGCTGCGACACCGCTATCGAAGGGTAGCTTGGAATCTGCGTCCCGCTCACGAGCCGCCAGTTGTGCGCGCGAAAACTTGCGCCTCATCACGTCACTCATTATACAACAAAACGAGGAGTACTTGCAGTGGAAGACTTGAAGAATCTGGAGCTAACACTCGCTCCGAAACCAGTGCGCCAGTCTCTGCCGGATAGAGACTCAAAGACAAACAAAGGTGGGTGTGCTGTGGTGGTGCAAAGACGAGAGGCTACAGTGGTTTGAGAATACAACAATAATTGGTTACAAGGTTGTCACCACCCGCCGCTATATATACTATGGTTGGTGCCGGCACTGGTCGTCAGACCATGCGGA